>WTSP01024854.1:0-94891 GCA_025331215.1 Actenoides lindsayi | reverse complement strand
GTCGGGCGGGGCGGCCCCGAGCGGCCCGGGGAGTGCGGGACCGGCGGCCTCGTCCGGGCGCGGAGGAGGGGCCGGGGGCTGGCTCCAGCCGGGCGGTGCCGCCGCCCGGGCAGCACGGGGGGCTCGGCGGCAGGCGCGGCGCAGTGGAGCGGAGCGGAGCGGGGCTTCGCCTGTGACTTCGGCTTCTCCCCGCAGAGCCTGAGAGGCGCCGGCACCGCTGAGGGGACAAGGACGCTTTCTCCCGGCCGGTGGCAGTGAGGCGGGACCCAGAGGACCGCCGAAAGGAGCTGGCGGAGAAGCATCTCGAGGAGACATCCCGGCACGGTCCGTCCCGTCCCTGCCCGGCTTGGCGCGTCCTATCGCGGCCCGCTGCCGCCGCCGCCGCCGCCCCGGGCTATGGGCCGGCCCGACTGAGAGCCCTCGGGGACCGGCCGCATCCCGCCGGGTGCTGCCCGGAGCGCCGGTGGCCGAGGCGGGGCCGCAGGCGCCCAGGCGTGGGGGAAGATGCCCATCGCAGGGTGTGCGCCGGGCTTCCTCCTCCTCCTCCTCCTCCTCTGCGGGGGTAAGTACCGCCGAGCCCGGCCCGCGGGAAGTTCACGGGGCTGAGCTGGTCGATGCCACCGGCGGTTCGGTCCGGCTCCGAAAATCTTTCTCAAAATACGAACAAGATAGAAAGAACCTAATACTTTTTCTTTGCTTTTTAAGTTCTAAGTTAGAACAGATGTGAGTTTCCTGGTTCTTTAAATTTATGACGTGAAAGGGCAGAATATTCAAGTGTATTCCTATTTTATGTTTCTCAAACGCGATGCCTTTTTTGTTGTCCCTTTCCCAGAGATTTTTCCACCATCAAATTGCATGGAGTTTGGATTGATAAATTAAAATGACCAAAATATGAGAAGTTATTGCATCATAGCTTGGATGATGCTAGCCACAGATGTCAAGTAGCTAAAGCAAACAGAAAATCCATTATATCTCTCTCTCTTCCCTATCGCTTTGATTTATTCATGTAAACATTAGAAAAGCAATGCCGAAGTTGTTTTTTTGCTAGAGAATGCAGTACAACCTTGCACACCAAAAATGCATTTATGGAAGAATAAAAAGCAAACCACAAAGCAGCCCAGTAGTTCACTGGTTGGTTGTAACAGGGAGTAAAGTGCGGTATTAATTCTGTACTTGCGTTTCTCACTAATGTGTGCAACTTGTTCCTTCTCAGCGTTGTTTCAAATGAGTTGTATTAGTTCACACCATTTTAAACTACTCTCTGTAAATTGCAGACATTATGAACGCTCTTATTTATTTCCTTTAGTATAAGAGTTGAAGTTGCTCTTAATCTTTTTTTTCTTCCTAGTATGTTACTGTTCAGGCCTGATCTTCATAAAAAAACTCACTGCTACTCAAACCTGTGCTGTCTGGAAATAAAATATGTGGGATAGAGCATGTCTAAAGAGTTACTTAAAAAATAAAACCTAAACCAAAACATAAAAGAACGTGTTGTATCCCAAGTCATTGTACTGTCAGGAAGAATTAGCCATCCTTGTGCTGCTAATGGGTGATCTATCACACCTACTTCGCTTTTATCTTTGGCAGCTCCATTTTCTTTAACGTTTTTGGCAGAATTGGGAGAAATGTAATTCACCTCGGTTCTTCGGTTGGAGGGGTATGCATCATTAGCCGTAATGAGTCACATGCATTTGCTTGGGAATGATTTTCAGCGATTTCTGTTTAAGGTGAACTTCTGTTCGTGCTGTGATGCCTGAGAGTGTTGTACGTACGGAACTAACTGATGCTTGGAACTCCCAAGATGCTTTCTTGTTTCTTGGGTTTGATTTTGGGGGTGGGTTTTTGTGTTTATTTTTTCATCGTTTTCCCTGTCAATTGGATGGTAATTTGATTTTTACTTTTAGTTGCATAACTTCACATCAATTTCACTCTGAAATTCATGGGTAGGAAAGAGAGTTGTCTCTATCAGATATCTAAACATTCCTTTAGGTATTGCACCTAAGAGGAGGGAAATCTGTTTGAAAGACTTTTTGTTGTTAAATATGACCATAAATCATTAACTCTTGGCTTTGTCTGTAGCTTGGAGGGACATTATAGGAGTTAATTTATTGGAGTAGGATAGACAGCCAAGTAGACGTTGGGTTTTTTTGTTTGTTTGTTTTCTTACACTATTTGCTTATACTTAAAATTGCAAACATTTTTGTTTATGTTTTCAGCTTTGACTGGTGAGGCTTTAATACTTGATTCCCCTTAATTTTTAATAAAACTATGGGTAAAAAACGTTGTATACGTTTAGGGTCATGCTTTAGGGTGATTGCATTCGTAGTTATTTAAGAAGTCTAGCATATTAGCGGTGTCGTATGTGTCTGTTGCTGGAGAAGCACTGTTTCATGGTGTTCAGGTGTGTGACACCAATTCCTGTTGATGTAGTAAAAGCTGAGTTAACAACAGGGATGAGATAAGTTCTTGTATCTTGGAGGTATTTGCAAAATGCCTATGTGCATAGAGTTCCAGCTTAGAGACAGAGCTGTTTTACGTGTGATGCTACAGTCCACTGGAAAGAGGAGGAAGACAGCGAAACTTCAGCGAGCTGTGTCCGAGGGGAAATCCAGAGATCCTTCAGTGGTATCTTGTGCTCTTGCCAGATGTTGCGAAGTAATCCCTCTCACCTGGGCAAGACCTCCTCATAGAGGATTCCCACCCAAAGTGAACATGCTGTGATATCCTTGCGCTCCATTTCCTGATGCTTTATCTTTTGTTTATCTAACCCTAGGGTTTTGGAAAGCTTAGAACTGCAGTAGTTCTTCATACATGTGCTCAAAACTAACCTAAAGGTTTTCTCTGACTCGGAACAAGATGGCATTTTACCAGATGAGCTGGATTCATCAATCTAGTGAGCGTGCCGTTAGCTGAAAGGATGAGATCTGGTTCTTTTGCGTTGATGGTCTTCAAAAAGCACACTGGACCGTTTGTTCTGAAACAGAACGGCTGCAACCTTGCTGCTTTCCTACCATCAGCAATGCATGAGTCTCCTGCAGGCACTAATATTAGCATGCAGCAGCTTTGAAATAGAGAAAATGAAAGCGTCTTATCAAATTAAGACTTCTATCTTTTTCATCAATATAAATTAAATGCAGATTTTTATTATGGAGTGTGCATGTGTATTTTTCAGAAGTTTTATATCTTGACAGTCTTAGGGCTTCAGGGTGTTTACTTGCATGCTGCACTGGGTGGCTGTTTGGCCCCGGAGTTTTGATTCATTTCTGAAAGCTCATTGATACAAGAGAAAGACCTCATTCAGTTAAGTATAGAAAAGAGTGCCTATGGGAAAGACTTGGTATGACTGTCTTGTCAGGACAGTAATTTTTGTTATTAAAGGGAGTACTTTTGAAGAGATGAGCTATTTTCAATGAATAAAATGAAGTTTGTTGTAAGCTTTACGCTAGGTGTGTTTTGTACAGTTGGAAGAGAAAACTGCTTTTACGTAGAAATAATAGAGGTGCTACCTCGAGAAATGTTCTCTTGAATTGCAGCTTATTCAAACTCTGTTCTATGTTACTGGCTGTGACGTGAATCTACTGATGAGCGTATTAGTTCTGATAATCATTTAAGCACAGTATGGGATTGATTCTTACAGTGCATTTCCACGCTGCATTACTGTTACTGCTTGGTTTTGACTGGTTACGATTTACAAGCCCTGGCTCAACTGATGCATCCAGATCGAGGGCAGACTTGAGAAACCAACTGTGCAGATATTGACATTTTTCTCCCCAAATTTTAGATTTTTTTTTTTTTAATAGTTGTATTTCATTATAGAAAGCTGGTGTTTTCCCGAGGAAAAGAACACCTATGTGATTCTTGGAAAAAACAGATCGCCTGTGAACTGACATCTTTAGATCAAAACAGTGCTAATCAGATCAAATGGTGGGGCACAGACCATGGACTTGAGTCAGGGACCAGGCTAAAGATAGACATACGTTTGTTTGCGTGCCTGTTATGTTGGCAGTGATCTGGCCAGACAATATGTGATTTTAATTTTGCTTTGTTTAGATCATAACCTTGACTGTAGGGCAAGGGTGAAGGGAGTCTGAAGAAAAGTAAGAGTCACTTCATTAGATCTTCCATGTCTTTTTTTAGATGGCGTCTGAGAGTTACGAGGAAATTGTGAACCTCACTGCTCTTTTTGGTAGGAAAGAGTATTAACTATGACACTTTTGTTCTTTCTTATTTTGTTATGTTTATCTGCCCAGAGGTTCAGCATCTTAGGCGCTGGCTGTTGCCCAGGCACCTGGGGGAAGCATCCTGCTTTCTCCTCACTCCAGCCACCTGCTTCTGCCAGCATGCATCGTCAAACTACTGCTTCACTTGCCCAGGACTGACTGTGGGGTTCGTCCCTACACTCCTGCTGATTGCCAGGGAAGGTGTCTGTGGCCCTCTAGGCTTAGTGTGTCTCCTCGCTTTATTCCTCTTTCCAGGTCTTCCACCTTCCATTTGGTCCATAAACGAAATTTTGCACCAGAGTTCACAACCTGTAGCTTTTTCAGTTTCACAGGAAGTAACATACTGTGTTGAATTCTTTTTGACTCGTAGGATCCATATTTGTGTTGAATTTAATTCCTTTTACTTACTGTTGTTTTTGCTGTACCTTCTGTCCTCCAGATGCATATATTTGCCTACCTGCCTGTCTTCTCAGGGTATGTGTCAGGGCAATATGCAGCATTTTCTTGATTAATTCTGCCAGTCAGTTCGTTGAAGTCCTGGTCTTTGGCTTCATTCATGGATGAATGTCGTAAAGATGGTATAAAGGATATTAATATGAAGATTACAAAAAGCCATCATTTTAATGCTAAAACTCTCATTCATTAGGCTTTGATTAACAGACAAGATTTCTTGTAGTATTAACATAAGCAGCCAGTTAGCATGACCGTTTGGCATCTGAATACAAGATGCACGTTCAGTAGCATGCCCACATTCAGTTTTTCATCTGTATGGCATATTATAGTCTTTTGATTCTATTTATTTATTTTTTTTAACTGAAATGATGGACATGATTGGTGAGAAGACATGCATTTTCCTAACCTCTGTTTCTTACCCCCACTTTGACCCCTGCCAGGTGGGAAAGGATTTGTTCTCTTGTTGCTGTACTTGCATTCTTGCCACCACTGTTTGGGCTGGGTAACAAGGCAAGTACTAATTCTAGTCCTTTTAGCATTTGAACTGAAGTATCTGATTTGAGGGAAACCAAATAGTAGCTCTCTCTTCAGTAACTCATTTGGCAACTGCACTGTTTTATACGTACTACATATTTTAAGGAGACACACTAAATAAACAAGAATTCATAGCTCCTACTACTCCCAGGCTGCTGTCTCCCCCATCATGCAAACTAGCAAACGCAAATATGCCCTGGGTTGGAAAAAAATCCATACTAGAGGAATTTGGTGTTTTCTAGAGAGCCTTTTGGTGTAAGTGTTACTTAAGGGTCTATCTGCAGTGAGGAGAGGGATTGCTTTATTTGTATGTTGTCATCCTTCAACTTTCTGGCAGAACCAGAAGTGGTGCCAGCTGGTGATTGACTGGAATTGTCTTCTGGTTTTGAAATGTAACAGAGTGCCTGACACTGCTTATTGGGTGCGAGTGTTTCTATTAGTAACGTTGAAAAACTTACTCGAACACAGATGGTGATTCCATACATGAATAAGGTGTATATTAAGAGCATGTGCTTTCAGGATTGAGGCATGTTCATGGTGCAGCGTCTGTTCTTAGCTGTTACTTTCTACTTTTGTTTGTTTTGGCAGAAGCAGAGCTTAGAAATTCACCAAATTATTCAAAAGAAACTTGGGAATTATTTATTTTCCGGGTGATTTTTTAAAAAAACCTTTCTATTACATTTTGGAAAACAAATGCCTGAAGCATTTCAAGGATAAATAAAACAATTACTGCAGGAGAAGGACTGATTTGAGGATTGCATATTAGTTCGGTTAGATCAGGATTCAAGTTTAGTTAACAGCTGTGCTACAGATTTACTCATTGTCTCACACTCTCCCTTAGTTTTCTGTAACAGTGATATTCTCCTTTGCATGTTATATGCTTTGTTGATTGCTTATCACATAACCTCATACTGGAGCTGACACTGTGGGGAAAAAACACTAGAAGCTTTACAGAATCTCTAGACTGATGATGCATCAATAAAAAAAAAAAATCATCAGAGAAGCTCTATGTATCTGTAGGACACAATCTGTTAAGAGGCTTCATTTTTACAACTGGATCTTGTCTGTTGTCAGTGGGATATACTGGTCACTTCCACAATGTTTTGGCAAAGTCATCATGTGCCTTGTGACAAGTTTTCATGTAGATATGTTGCTAGTTAATAATGATATCAGGAAAATTTTTGGTAATAAAATAGTAAATCGGCTGAGATGTAAATGGCCAGATGGATTTTGCTCCCTCTGGAGACCTTTTTTTTTTTTAAATGGTATATAAAGCCATCTTATGCTTTAGATAAGATGTCTTTCCTCCCCGAAGAACACAAGACTATTTTTCGTAATTATTTCTTCATAAAAATAGCTGCATAGTTTCAGATTTCTGGATCTTGAAATGGGACCATAAACATACTAGGCACATTTCTACCTAAAAGAGATGCTCTGTAAATCTGCCGAAATGAAGACGGTCATCAGCGCTTTGGAGCTTAAGGGAAAATTACAATGATCGCAGTCAAAAAAAAGGGAATTGGAAACTTTACTGGGATAATAGTGCTAAAAATGTTGTTTGACTGAATGGCTTTAGAAATTTGGATAACTAAATAGGTGATTGTAAAAAGAAAATGGGTGTATTACTCCTAATGGCTGTCTAATGGCTTTTCAGTGTATGCATTTAGAAAACTAATTAAACATTATATTTAACTGATATAACAAAGTTGCTTTTCTTGCTGTAATGGGTGGATTTTTTAGTGTCCATTATGGCTTTCTTCTAAGTGATACAAATTTCAATTTCAGATAATAAAATTAAATCTAGGTTTTTCTCCTAATTTAGAGACGCCAAGTTTTCTGAGATGGACAATTGCATTATCTGTTGTTTTCATGTATAAAATGGCAAATCTCACAGTGAAATCAGTAGATGAGAATTTCACATATCTCTGAAGCTCCTAAAAGACTCGTTTTGCCCCGGAATTAGAGCAAGCATCCTGTAGTCCTGTCAGTGCCATTCCAGAGCTGACTTGGAGGTGAAACTTAAATCTCCCAGGGGCTTAAAGATATAGAGAAGTTTCTCTATTTTTTATTTATTTTTTTTTAGACTAGATGCATAATTTTGGGTAGCTCTTTTACCACACCATTTGTAGATCAAGAGCGCAGACTTTCAGCTATGTCCCTAACAAGGATGTTCAAGAGCAGCTCACTTTTATTCCTGTAAGAGGATACTGCTGCACGGATTGGCTTCTGCAGTATTTTGCCTTTGTTGGTAAGGTGGCCTTCTGTATCCTATCATCTAAAAGTAAACATTGAAAAGTGTTTCTGTGCAAAGAGAAACGAGGATGTAAAACACATGAATGGCTTACAAAATGTTGCTGAGAATGGATTTGATTCTCTAGGTTGTCTTCCTCCCCCCCGTACCACTGTGTTACTCAAAAATTACTTACGGGGTTTAAATTAGCTCTTTGTGTTGCTGCTGTGTGTTAGGCACAGAAGCAGGGAGGGGAGAAAGAATTTGGATTAATACAAATTGAATGGAGCATAAAGTCAAAGAAAATCTATGGCTTATGGAAATTTAGCCCTTAACAGCCACCTATGGCTTTAAACATCCGATGTTTTTTTGTTGGTTTGGGTTTTTTTATTATTAAAGGTATTATTTGTACTTGGATGGGAATACTCAGTATGGAATGATTAATACATACATTTATGACAGTCAGTCATCTCAAAGTAGGAGAGAGTTTGAAATGAGCATGTATTCTAAGGCTGCCATCAGGCTTTTTTTTCACAAAGAATAAAAACAGACACTGGCAAATGCTATGAAAATATTTCTAAATTATATTGCCATTGCTTTGTGGTCTGCAAGACTGTGAGACAAAAGGGTGCTGTTCATGAAATCTAAGTAACAGGGAGGAGAAAGGAGAGGATACAAAAACTGTCATGAGGAAAAGGCTTACATTTTTGATTTTACTAGGAAAAGAATGTAACTTTTTTTCCTGAAAAAAATAATTAACAATTCAAATCAGGAGTAGGGAAATGAGAATGGATTTGGATAGAGGGTAATAGCTGTTTTGATACTGTCATGTGAAATTGCATTGTGATAACTGGAAAGTTCTGACAGGACTTTTGAAGAAAGTATCCAATGCTCATTATTAACAGCAACAACAATGTTCTTCTTTGGCACCTCCAGTATGAATAACATCATCTTGTAAAGCACTTTAACAGAGCCTTCTCACATCTCTAAAGTACTTAGGCATATGCTTAGGTTTATCCCGTACCAGCAAAGCCTTAGACTGGGACTGCTGAATGAAAGCCTCATAAAGAATTGCACACAGGTTCCCAAAGTTAAAACTGTGGCAGTACGTTCAGGTGCCAAATTTCTCTTCTTTTTTTTTTCCAAGTTCCCCTTTCCTGGTGTACACCTAGACTAACAGTTGCCAAAATGAAGTTTTTCCTGTTGCACAAGTTAACACGTTACAGGTCATTATAGTGTCTCAAACATCTGCTGCTGCCTACAGATCTAGCTGGTTCGGAAGCAGCACTTGGAACCCAATGTGAGGTTAGTTTGCACTGAGCTCCATGTTGTCTTCGTTTACAGTATCTAGGCTAGTGTGTTTAGAGCTAATTTGGATATCTGCATCCTGCCTCGTCACCTGAGGGTTAGATACAGTGCTCCTGACCACTTTGTCTATGTGACAAAGATACGCAGGTGAGATACTGTTCACTGACAGCATGAACAAAGTTCTGTGTGTGTGTATATATATATTTATTTCAACAGCTGGTTTTACTAAGTAGCCTACTTAATAGTCTGTTTAACTTCCCTGAGTTAGACCAGATGAGATCTACCCTTACACCTTTCTCTAGGCCTGTTGTTTCCTTGAACTGTAGGTGTTTGACAAGGGTTTCTGGTGCTCTGCTACCTTGGTTCACTTGTGCGGCTTTTGAACTGTGAGTTATGTGCTAGGTACCCCATTTATATTTTGATAGTCACAGTGTCTTTGGAAAGAAATACAGAAACAAATAGAAAGAAATTGTGATTGCCTGTAACTGCTTTTGAGCAATTCAGGTGGAGATTTCTCTCTCTCAGCCTGTGGATGTTATTGAAATTAAATGGACCGAGGAAGACAATTTCTGTACAATGGCTCATCCCAGTCCCAATTATGAAACAACAACAAAAGAAACAATGCTAGAGTTTTAAGTTCTGTGTTTGAACATGTAAGTTTTAAAGTAATGAGGGGGGAACAATATGGCTGTAATATAAATTTTATTGCACATTTCTATTCAGCATTGCTGCATGCTCTGAATAAGGAAGCGTTTTGAATAGTTTTATTGCTTTGATAAACTTTTGCCTTTGTGAAGAGTGTCCTCAATTGCTTTGCTAAGGGATTTTGGGATAGCGAAAGAGTTTCTAACATACTTTTTACATACTCTTTTGTATTTAAAAAGGAGTGAGAGAGAGAAAATAATCCAAACATTTAAAACTTAGTTTCTGTCCATTCAACAAGCAAGGTCATCGTAAGAGATTGAGAGATCGTCCATACCTCTGTACAAATGTTTCTCTTTTTTACAATTACTTTTTTTCTTATAATATTGATGCATTTAACTGAATCTGTTGGGGAAAGGGTCTTTAACTCTTTATATTCTTAGATTTTAAAATTTGAAATTAAAATTGCAGCAGAAGTTTCAGTGCAGTAAATGCCAATAGAATTTAAGTAAGAATAGAAAATCCAAGGTTTTACTACTTGGATTTTTTTGGGGCTCCCCCCCCCCCCCCCTTTTTTCCCTAATCTGGCTGCTGCAGACCCTATTTTTGTTTGTATTTTTATATTTTTTCCAAAAACTTATTAAAGCTGTGCCTTCTAGCATCATGCAGTTAGGTAGGATTTTTTCACTTTATGGAAAAAAAATCCTGTCCTTTGTCTCTGCATCATAGCACAAACATCCTAACTATCTGACAATTAGAAAGCAAATCAGAAGGCTCTGTACAAGCCTCTACTTTAGCCTTTCAGAATTTGTTTCTCCACAATACAGCTTCTAGGAGACAACAAGGGAAAGGCACGTTATTTATTTTAGTTGGTAATCAAAAACTCAGTTTAGCTTGAATATTGCAGTTACATGTGTCAGAGTAATAAGGAGACTGGTAACAAGACATTTTTCTTATTTTATAAAATGTTTCATTGCTAAAAAATACTTCTCACAAAAGATTTTTTTTTTTTCCCTTCCAATGCTGGGCGGTGGTGAAAATGTAAGAAATACCACATGGAGTCACATTAAAAGTTTATCTGGCCCAGTAGCTTATTTCATAATGGTGGCTGGCAGTATCCAGTTCTGACTGATACGTTTTGGCCTTCGTACTTCTTGGAATGCAAAGAATAGTAACAAAAAGTTTAGGAAATTCTGGTTTTGATGAAAACCAGAAAGGATTTGGAGTACTTTTTTCAAGAAGATGAGACAACTGAGAATGCACAGCATTTAGATTTTTCAGTTCATGCAGAAGTATTATAAAGATGGGTGTAATGGTGAAAATGGAGTAATGGCAGAAACCAGACAGATGAGGCTTATATCATGGCAAGATTCAGGAAGCATTTTGGTAATGGGGAGCTACAGGAAGCTGCAGTCACCATGGAATTTCTGTCACAGTGAGTATCTTAAGAACAGGCACAGCAATGTAGTGATGTTGCTTATGTATAATCAGTCCTACCTTGGGTGAGTTGGAAGACTTCTGTTGGAAATGTTTGATTTCATCTTCTTAGGTTTTGTGCATCGGATGTAAGAAATAGGACAAATGCAGCCTTTGTATGTCTGTTGAAGTTAATGCCTGCTGTCTGATGAATCAGGGCTCTTTCAGAGATCATGATAACTTGGATCTGTGGTCAATGCAATTTGAGAGTTGATACCGAAATACTTATGTCGTTAATCATCAACAGCTGAATAGACAGGAGCGAGATGCCTTTGATGTCAAGATGAGCTTCTGGAGTTTCTGGTTTCCAGAATATCCCCAGGGTTATATTTGATACGTGGTGGTCTTTGTCTTGTTAAAAATCAAGTTCTAATATTATACTCAGTATTCTCAAATCCTGGGCAAAGAGTTGAGGACCTCACACTGGCACCAAGCATTTCCAATTAGGACCTCAAAAAAGTATATATACATATGGCCTAACCTTGTCACCCAGAAGAACAGAATGCTGTTTTCTTAAGACAGAAAGGGAAATGCACTGGAGTGGTAATATTTGTTGAAGTAGAGGATTTGAAGATCCATTTTCTGAAAGGGTTAAACTGGACTTAAGGCTTGGTAGTCACTTCTTATTAAATGAAATTGTAATGATACTAGAAAAACCATGGGGGGGAGGGGAAGTGCTGGGATTATAATTCTACTATTAAAACTTTTCACCCCGAATCTTTAATTGCAATTGCCAGGACCATTTACCTGTCTGACTTTGGCTGCTGAGAACCCTCCCCTGGTTTTCCCTTTTATTAATACAGTGCTTTGCTAGATTCTAGTCTTTGAAGAACTGCTGCTTTTATTTTTTCACTGTTGGTTCTGTTTCACATCTTTCACTGCAATAATGTATTGATTGTTATTCTGCAACCTTTTCAGATTAAGTATTCATGTTTAAACGCGCTTAATTTAAAATGGGGCTTGGGGCATGAGCTACTTTACTGCTGTTGCTTGACAGTACTGGTCTCAAGGAAGGAACCAACAAGGTGTTTTACAAAATAAAACTATGGAGAAATATGTTATCCTCTTTCCCATTATGAGAAGATTTTTGTTTACCCTATATATGTCAGTGTGGCATAACAATAGGTTGTATCCCATTCTGAATACAAGATAGAGGCAGGAATTTGCTCTGGAGAAACACTATTATTCCTCCTTCCCAACAACTGGGAATTCAATCCCAGTTAGTCTTGATTTAAAGCAGAATTGTTAACTTGTCACCTTTTCTGGCATTTGGACAAAAACCTACAAATGTGTGGAACTGTCGTTGAAAATGAAATTGCACTGGGCTATGTGATTACCTTTCCAAATGTCCTGATAAAGAGTGCAGACACTGTAACAACATCTGTGATTTTCTTTTTTTTTTTTTTTTTTTGACATGTGATTTTGTCTGGCAGGAATGTTTTGTTTGGATTTTTTTTTTTTTTTTACATTAGCTTTTGAATAGCTTTTGAGAACCATCAGTCTCATAATAATATGAAAACCTTGAGCCTTACATTTTTTCCATTAATTAAAAGGATAGGAAGGAGCATTATTGTCAGAGTTGTCTTGGAGAAACTGCAGAACACCTCATCTTTCCCTTTTCATAACAGACTCCTCCTTTTAGCAACTTTAATTATGACTGCCCTTAGGTATCACTAGATAATAGATGAAGATACACCAGTGTATCATGGAATTTATTACCTAAACTGTTAGAAGCACTGAAATGTTTGGTTGAAAGACCTGCCTGTCCCTTTTTTGTCAGAGGCCTATACACACTTAAGGTTGACCAGAGACCCAAAACGTAGCCCTGCTTAGAAAGAATGAACTAAAAAAAAAGTTGTGAATGAGAGAAGAAATTAAAAATTACAAAAACCCCATAAAAATGAATTCAGATACTACCCTTCATCCTCTGTGCCCAGCCTGCTTACTTGGGGAAATTCCAGCAAAGTTGGTGTTAAATACATGTTTCTTTTCTGTTGCTAATGTCAGCTCTAATTAATGAGGGAAAACAGACTGAAGTGTAGGGGAAACCAGGAAACTGTCAACGCAGAAAGTTCTCTCAGAAGCAGAATGGGCAAGATTTTCATATAATTGTTCACTAGTGCATTTAATGGGGTCATAGTCTTTTTCTAGCATCACTTAATGAAGATTGTTTTTTCCCCTAGATTTCAGGTAACCTGTAAAGTAATTAAAACAAGAATGAAATTGCCTCTATTATTAATAACGAGTTTTTTTTCTTTTAAAGATTCTGGAGGTCACATTGAAACTAGTTTCCATTTCTTCTGCCATGGTAACTTTTCCCAGCATCAAGTAATGAAATCTGATTTGATGACAACTTCCAGAGTTTGCAGATTTCTTTGGAATAAAAGCTGTAAAAGGGAGGGATTGCTCCCTTTATATGAATGAAAAATTAACACTGAAGTCTTAAGATTGATTTAAATGTGGTCGTTGGCAACCCTCTCATCGCTGGTCATTTTAGTAGAGCTGCCTCTATAAACAACTTACCCATTTGGATTGTTGTGGGAAACAAATGGCCAGTGGTGGGCATCATGATCACTGCCCGAGTTAAGTGAGTATTTACCAGGGTCCTCAAGCCCTTGGCAAAGACCATCTAGCAATCCTGCCAATGGAGTAAGACAGAAATTTTGCAGTGTCTCTATTTTAAATGCTGATGGTTGTTTTTCAACGAGATGTTGTATGGCAGTGTATGAAGTGGGAGATTGCAGACTGACATAAAATTAATATCCTAGAAATTAAATATGCCACATGAACTGCTTTGCTGATTTTATTTCACCCAATAATATTACTTGTCAAGTACACAGATAAATATGTGCAAATATATTTGGGTTTACTCTCTCTAGGGTGGTGGTACTTAAATTATGGTTCAGTTCAATACATGAGCCAGAGATGTTGATGGTCTTTCTTTTGATGTCAGTGTTTGTGTATTGTGCCTCTGGCAGCTGAATATCCCTGGAAAAATGTCTTACATTTTGATCACTGGTTCTTGAACTGTGGGCTTCATGCTGCTGATGGTTTGTCAACTCTAGTAAAAGAACTGAGAAGCCAGATTAAACAACTAGTTCAGTAATGCTTGCAATTAAAACCTTGATGATAAACATGCATATTGTCATAAAAGAGGCTTAGGATTGAGCAACATACAGTGATATAAAATACTGGGCACCCCATTGTAGGTGATAATATTTCGTAACAAAATTTTCATTAAACAATTTTGAATACACATCTGCCCCTTTTCTTTTTTCTAGCTATTCTTAGGACACGCAAAAAGAACTGTAACTTTCTGAAACAATGGGCATTTTCATTATAGAAGGCTTAAAAGTATGTTTAAAAATGATAAATTTATCATCAAACCTTCTTCTGAATACTAAAGCTTTTTTCTGGTCCGTCTGCAGCTGTCAGGTTACTTTGTTTAAATAAGAAATCTGCAAAGTAAGGATTAATCTTGCTTCATCAGTAAGGTAAGGATTTCTTCTTCGTACACTGAGGCCTGTCCTATCTGGTCCAGGACGGTTCTGGACACTGATGTCATACTTTATATATAATATTTTAGCAATGGTTGATTAACACCTATTCCCGTCAGCAAAGCTGGATACATTTGTCGAGTGAGAAAGGGAGAAACTGCCGTTTCTTGTCATACTGTCACATCTCCCAACAGTTGGGCTATTAAGCCCTGCTTCCCTCACACTTGGTAGGCAGAATGAATGTGGCTGTTTTAGTATGCCTTCTGTTTTTATAGTTAACTGAGCTTTGAAATTTTCTCCTAAATCATCCTTGCCAATAGCATTAACTACCCCTTTGCTGGTAGTCATAGATTATTTTACAGTAAGTTAAAGGGTAACTCATCTTCTTTTGTGATGACAGAAAACATGGAGGGATGTAAAAGATAATGGCTAATTCAAAGCAGATCACTCCACTCTGCTTCTGGAAATCCATCAACTCCATTCAAACAGAGAGTTGAAATTTTGCAACAAACTTGGAAAGCCCTTTCCCTTTCGCTGCTTCAGTAAATTGTTATCTGAGGGAGAATGGTGCAAATGCCCTTGAATTATGATGCCTTTCATTAGAAAGGGGTGAATTGCACATATTAGCCTGGCATTCAGAAGTCTGAAGAATGCAACCACGACGTTTTTGCTGCTTTAGAAAAAGTAACAGAGAGATGCAAAGTAGATAAATAATGTGGCATTAAAGAAGGGTCTTTTATCCTTCCTTTTCCTTTTGCAGAAACAAACCCCTGAAAAATATATAATTCTGAAATGTACTCATGGAGAGATGAGTCATCCCAGCTGTACAGCTGGACCAGGTAGTGAGGCGACGGGGGCAGGTGGTGCCGTAGAACAGCAGGTGAATTGATCCTTGAGTAAACACTAGTGTTTGCTGTTTTTAAATTTTCTTTCAAAAGACAGCTGCAGCAAAGGAACAAGAAAATCTAATGTAATAACAAGCCATAGAAGGATATTTCAGAGAGGTAGATTTTTTTAGAAACAAGCTGTATCTAGCTCTCTTCATGCGGCAATTCCATTCACGCTTCCGTGTTCATCACCTGGGGTTGCTCCTGATAGGAAAAAGCTAGTTGTTTTGTTTGACAGTCAGATTGTTGCTGCTGTCATTAGCCACTTCAGAGAAATGATGCTATTTACTGTGGATATGGGGATGGGATCAAGAAAACATACCTGCTAAGTTTGCCTCGGTCTAGATCAAAAGCATCGCCCCTTGATTTACTGTGTACTTCTAGAGCAAGGCATCTTGCAAGATCTTGAGCAAAGTCAATGAAAATTCAGGATAAGACTGCTTGCTCATGAGGACAATGGGCAGTGAAAAGATTAGTTTGAGATTGGACCAACCCACTCTTTAAACTCTCCAAAAACTCCTAGAAAACATCGTGTCCAAGACAAATTTCAAGATAGCCACCTGTTCTGAGAGGCCCTGTTTGGAGACAGGGACAAAGATCAGGTTCTTCTGTTACAGTTGCTCTTAATCTTTGAATGTAGAAGTAATTTACTGAGGCATGACAGTCACAAATACTATAAAAATTATGAAGTGGATTGTTTTGCTAGGCTATGAGTATAATTACGACTCTTGATATGTACGATGTAACTGAACCATTTTTAATTTCCTGAGAACAACGTGACATAACTTTATTCACCAGGCTGTTTATTAGAAAACTGCTAATCCATGTATCAAAAACTCTTGTAGTGATTGTTGTATATCATTCCTACTGTGAAAAAGTGAGAAACACGGTAGCTTGTGTACTACAATGTCAACATACGTTTTAATGTGCTATACACCTCTCTATAAGCTCTGACAAAGATAAACAGAGCAAATACTCAGTGTCGACCCTCCACAGTCATTGTAAAGCAGAGTAGGAGCTGCCTTGTTAAAGTGGTCTTCCTATGCTACCACATGCAAAAGAGATTTATTAAAAATAGAGGAAAAAAACCCACTAATGAAATAAACAGATTTACAGTGACAAGCATTATCACAATATACCTGTGGTGTTTAACAAACACATTATGAAAAACAATACAATATGCCAGTAAGGCTGCTTTTATTTTCCAGTATTTCTTTAGAACCTAATCGACAGTGTCCTTGATAAAGGTAACCTTGTTAAGATGGATGTAGTTCCATTATAAGTATATTTTACTGAATGAATTGTTTCACTTACTCCGTACAAAGTCAATATGTTACTTGAGAATCAAGCAGTTCTTTGATTCCAGTATGTTACAAGATTTAAGTTTAGAAAGTGTAAACAAGATAGCCGTCCACCAAAAAGAGTTTAAGTTTTGTCTAAATGTTATGACAAGCTCTGCTGCCTTCAGAAGACTTGGATCAATCCTTATGAATCACCCCCTTAATAAAATAAAATAAAAAATTTCAGAATCCCTGTAAGTTTGCATCCACTAACTTATTATCCATGATAAATCAGGGAAGGCTATTTTGCACAAAGTTGTCTATTATCCAGAAAATTTATAACGATGATAAAATAAGTAATCGCTATATTTTTGTTGCGAGGATGTACTTGGTTTTTTTCTGGATCCTATGCTTGCACTCTTCTCACTTGTAGTGTGGTTCAGGCATTTTTTTTATTGGCAGCTTTCATGATTTATGGCTTTCTGAGTGACACTTTATTTCCTATTCAAGGTAGTAACAGCTCAGTTACTTCAATTAATCACTTTTACAAAAGTAAAACTGATGCACTGGATATTTATAGAGCAATTTTCAGGCCAGGGTCTTTGAGATATTCAACTTACCAAGAAAGCCATGTGGACAAACACCTGGTGCGTGTGGATATATATGAGTCAGAGAAGATTAAAGGAGGAGGCTGTAGCTGTAATGTCTAGACTGGTATTTGTGACTTCTAATACATTGCTAATATGGGTCCGTTTTTTCAAACAGAGGTGTTCAAAGGGAGCTTAAGGTCTATTATGAATTTTCCTCTTGTGATGGAAGCGAATTAACTTCGGATAGGATCAAGCTCTGTGGATTTCTGCTGCAAAACTCTCATTAAGTTCAGTTTCACCTTTTGTGTTGGTTTTGAGACCCTGTCAGAATTTCATTTGCCTCAGAGGGAGCTGTAAGTTCATTGAAGAATTACAGAGTTTTAGAAAACATGGTTGCTTTTATAGTACCGTGGTATGTAACCTGGCAGGACAAGTGTCTGTACCCAAAGGCACTGAAGTTTATAACCCTGTATTCATGATTAGATATAATTTCTTAATAAAAATATTGTGTGGTTTATGGAAAACACTGCAGTGTTAAATGGTTAGTGGTGGAATAAAAAGATGTGCTCTTACTGGAAATCAAGTGCTCTTTTCTGATTTTAAGGCATACAGTGGTGCATATGATGCAATGTGTGTTTTTCACTCTTAGAAGTAGAGGGACATTTAAGAGCCACGTGAATATAAACACCTTAAAGAAAACTAGTTTAAGCATCTGAAGGGAGGTTTGTTGAAAATAATAAGAACTTGAATTAACAGGCTATTGTTAGAGCTTCTGAATATCAGGATTCTTTATATGGAAAAGAATAACCTACATGATCTCCCGGGATTCTGGCTGCTGAGAGGGCATCACACTAGCTTGTCAGGAAGTGCTTGACAGGCTGCAGAGGACAAAATGTCAGATAAGTTAGGAAAAATGGTTTCCTTGTCATTTCAGTTCTTGGCCAAATCTCTTCCGTTTCACCCTTTATTTTCTCCTTCAATTTACGGTGATAGAGATCCAATATTGTAAAAGCTCTCTGTGGTCTGTGAATGGAAAAGTACACTTAATTTGAGTAACTGGGTATTACAGTTTTCTTGTTAGCTATTTTCAAGCATTGTTGTCAATTTTTAACCATTTCAGTATACAGCTTCGTGGAAAAAATTGTCTATTTGTTTCTCTTACAGAGATATTTCTTATCAATTTCATCATGTGAGACGTCACAACATTGTGGGAATGGTGGAAAAAGATAGAAACTAGTAATTCACTCTTCTGTTGGCTTAAGTAGGATTCTCTCTTGGGTATTTCTTCCATTCAGAAGAATCGGTCAATACTTGTGCCTGTTGTAATGTGGTGTTTGTTTAAAGGCAGAATTCCAAATACATTTGTTGGCTCTCCTCCTGAAACATGACTGTAACAGGGACATGGATACCTTAGAGAGCTAAATATCCTGTAGTCTGGTTTGCTACTGATGTGCATACATAATTTCCACTGACAGTAATGGGAGTTACATGTGTATAGAAAGCAAAACAGACCCTTAAAAAATGCTGGTCAAGTAATAAAAGCTAGTCCAAAGAGAATGTGGAAGTAGAGACTTTTTAAAATTCTTTTCCTTGCCTTCTCTTCAACTTATCCTCACTCCACCGGTGTTAGCTTAATATTATTTTTATGGATTCAGTCCTGATTTATTATGGTATGAGAGGTAAGATGAGACCCATGTGGAATAAGGAAGCAGAAGATGACTTTAAAATATACTTACTCTAAAGAAAGAAAACTAAAGAGGCTGGAAGAGGTTTCCCCTTTCCTGCTGCCAAAAGAATGGAAGTTTTCCCATGTAGTGGTTGCACAGTAGAAGAGTGTTCCATACCAGTGTGCTTCTACACATCTCCTGCACAGTAGCAAATAGTGGTGCCGAGTCCAAGGCTCTGCGCACCCCTGTCTTCACTGCAGTATGGTCAGGGGTGCACAACCCCCCCCGTGCAGCGGAGCTGCTGATGCTGACCTGAGGCACAGGGGCTGCAGGGAAGAGCTTGAGCAGCCTTAGCCACTGCAGTGCCCTGGGACTGGGCTTTGTGCGTTGTTGCTCCAGACCAAGGCGCTGCTCTGCCTGTGTGAGGCACAAATGAAGACTTGAAAATTCTCTTCAGCAGAACAAGCCAGCGGTGCTGCATCCCGGTAGCATCCCGTGTCCAAATTGTACAACCCCAGTGTACTTACTGGGAACTTTACTGTCCTTTGCACAATGTGGGTTGCTTAGACTCTGAAAACAAGACACACAACTCCTTTGGATGCTGTCAGGATTTTGAGTGTTTTCCTTGAGTTTCAAATGAGAAGGGAGAAGCAAATTCCTGGCTAGTTAGACCTGGCAATCTGTAGTCTATCCTCTAATTAAATTCTCTGCAACCAGTGTATTTTCTTTGTTTATCAAAGGATATTTGTCCTCAGAAGAAATTAACCCTGGGGAGCGTAAGAAAGAATAAAACTCTTTGAGAAATCTGAATGTTGCACAAAAGGCATGAAAATAAAGTTGTCCTTTTTCAAAATAGCTGAACATCATGGCATCTTAATAAAGGGAGTGCTAGAATATGTTCTCCTAATAAACCTCAGTAAAACCTCTAAAAATAACTACACAGATATATTCTAAGTTGATTAGCAGTAATTGAACTGACTTAATGTAGTTGGATGATGTCATGTATAATATTCCTCTAAAGTAATTTCTGTAGACAAGCCATTTGAAGTCCTCTCGCAGCCAGCACAAACATCTTCGTGTTGCTAAACTGAGTGCTGAGACTAAAGCACTCAGCGGGAGAGCTCTGACATCTGACTGTTCTATCTTGTTTCTTTGAGCTACTGTGGCTTGCCTGGTAGAAGCAGCTTTGCAGTGACAAATATCTCAGCCTTGTGTTAGGGAAAATGTGGAAACTACATAATTGTATAACAAGTTAGACATGTTAGTTCTAGAATAATAGAATAATAGGTGTTTAAAGATAGAAAGGACCTTTGTTAGTGTCTGGTTTCACAGTTTCTCTGCACCATGTGTTTCTAGTGTTCTGTCCAGCATGTTTTAACCTGTCTGAAGCAAGGGGGACTGTTCCATACTCTAATTCATCTCACTAGAAGGAAGCTTGGAAAACCATTTTCCCAGGTTTTGGCCTTGTTTTTGTATCTGCTTATACATTTCCTTGTATATCTGCTCTTATATTTTTACAATCTTTAAAAGCTTGTAGTTGGCTAGTGCAGGTGATCTCTTTTTCCAAAATTTTTGTAGCTAGGATGCGCAAGGGTTTTTGTTTGTTGTGATTTGTTTTTTGAGGACAGAGACATCTGTAACTGACACAAGTATTCAGACTCTGGTATAGGGTGTAAGTGTGGTTTCTTTAGGAAGAAAATTGCTGTGTTCTTGCTCTGAGATTGTTCTGTGTACTGATTTAGATTGCTTTCATTTAGAAGCACCTCTAAGTTTTTCTTCATCAGCTCCCTGGTGTTGAGAGTCTCCTTCTTTGTACCATGGTGTACTGGTGTATCAGTCATTCCTGAGCAGTTTTTGTTCGGAACACCAGTATATCAATTACTGAATATTTATTTTGCTGACACAATAGAGAAATTCAACTGTTTGAGATTTGCAGCTGTTGCCCTGCTCTTTACCACTAAACATCAGGAGTAGCAATATCTTATAAGAAAATTTTGTAATTTTGATGATTTATTTCTGAAACCACAGGATTTTTTTTTCTTTGTAATTCTTTTTTGTCTAGAATGGTGGGTGAGTAAAGCACCGATGTGCAAATCCTGTCAGAAGTTGGCGCTAAGCTCCTGAAGCTGTCAAAGTGCCAAAGGCACTGTTAGTTACAATGCTGCCCTTAATCAAGAGGCCTGGCAAGGCCAGGACTGTAGCTTCTGTTCCTGTATTATTAAATATCAACAGCTAACAGCATGCTTAGTTAGTACTAGTTGATTCTTTAAGTGATAGCTGATGCGGGGAGAACACATCCTGTGGATGAGGGGGAGAGTGATTAACTTCCTCTTGTATAATGACATTTAGGAGCAGCCTTCAACATGGCCATCTTTTGCCCCTTTCCCTGTTAGCCTTTGAGGAGAAGATTTCATCTTTCTCTCCTACGTTGTTTTGCCAACTGTCCTGGATTGCCTGCCTAGAGCACTTAGCAGTTCAGTTTTCCCAAGGGGCTTGCGACGTGTTTTTCTGGCTCCTGCTGGAGCAGAGGCCTGGCTGGCTGAACAGGTATCCTTTTCAAAACCCCAGTCCTCTGTGCACTTAGGTGACGCGTCCGTTGTGACCTTCTGCAGAATCAGATGTGTGTCTTACGTGTTTGAGAGTTGCTGGTGAAAGCTGCTGTCTTCCTAGCACTGGAATGGCAGCAGGACAAGGGCTTAACAGATTTTGGAGTCCTCCTGTCTCAGAGGCGAGTCTTAGTCATTCAGATCAGGATTGAACCTATAGTGTTTTCAGAGAGGCTGACAATGCCATTTTCATGTGCAACAGTGCACTCTATTCATCAAGGAAATGACTGCAGAAATGTGTACCCAGCTGTCTCCGTATCAGTAGCATCTATGCATAGCAGCTGCTGATGTTTGTGATGATTATTTCCTATCAGACCCTTCTTATTTTGGTGGATAAGTATCAAAAACACTAGTTAAAATCTTGGAACTTAAGGGCACTGAAAAGCTGAATTCAAAACTACTTCAGTAACACCGCTGTTGCTTTGTCTTAATCCATTAAATTTAAGCCAATACCGGCCGATGTTCCCTACGCGACAGGGAGCTGTGCAGGATGCCACGCAGTCCTTGTCTGCGAGGATCCCCTGCTGCAGCTGTGGTCTCAGGTCACTTAGACCAGAGGAGCCCCTGGGGCCCTGCAGCATCCCGCAGATCCCAGGTTAGTTCCATGTGCTGCGTGGGAGCAGGGTGCTCGCATCTCCTCCAGCTGCTCGGGAGATGCCTGCGGCACTCGCTGTGGAGCACGCCTTGGCCATTAGCAGATACTATCTGAGCAAAGTCCTGCTCTCATGCTTTGATTTTTATTTCTTTTTTTTTTTTTTGGTTGTTATTTTTAAATTTTTCTGTCTGCTTTCATAAAGAGACTTTAAAAAAAAAATAAAAAAATTTTAAACTCCTTTTTGTACAATTTTACAAGAATCGCAGCAAGAGATGAGATGATATTGCGGCCAGGGCTTTAATCTATTATTTATTATACCTCAGTTAAATGAGGTGCCTGTGACAAAGCAGAGTGTGTGGTTTTGGTTAAGTCCTCTGGGTCCTCTGGTATGCGGTGCAAAACACTGTTAGACTGTTAGGACTGTCAGTGCAAAGCACTCTTAGAGAAGAACTTTCTGGTTGGATCATAACCCCCCGCTTACTACTTCCAACTCCCCTTTGCAAAGGAAATTATGTACTTAAAGGCACAGATTGTAGATGCATTAGGTCTGTACTGAAGACACACCTGTGTTAGGGGTTTTTACCTGATGGACATAGGTTTGCCAGCAAAACCTATTGAGATACGGTCCCTAACCTTTCTGTGCTCTAGTTCTCCAGGTGTAAAATGGTGCTAAGATTCTTGACAACTCGAGGAGGAAGCAGGAATACATTAAAACATGGTGAGACCGTTTAGTAGTGCAGTGACAGGGGGGTTCTGTAACGAGGAGCTATTATTCTGCGTTTTTGGGAGCACTCATCCACACAGAAACCACACCACGTAATTTGTGTTCGTTATTCTATGAAAACCTTCTGCGAGGAAAAAAACTTTTGCATCTTAGAACAGCTTATAGGTGTTTTAGAACTGCACGTTCAGACTGTCCTGTGCTTTTCTAGTTAGGCAAGTAAATATTTATCAGCTCAGTGTTGGAAATGCCTTATCTTGTCCCAGGTCAGATGTGAAAAGAGCATAAAGTCTGTGGAAAGGGATGAAAGAAATATGCTGGGGATTAAGAAACTTTGCTTACACTACCAAACAAATAAGAATGCATAAACAAGCATGAATGCTTTTTTTTCTTACTGTTCATATGTTATTAAACCATAGGAACACTCATCCAGTCAACATGAGAAGCATTTGATAATTTTACGCTGTTGGGTTTCAGACCGGGAGGAAATGTGGACTGGGAAACCTTTGACAGTGAGATTCTCTGTGGATGTTTTGGTCCTAAAAATGGGCAGTATCCCATCAGACGCTTGTCAGAAATTCAGTTTATCAGTGACCTTAAAGCCATCTTTCAATGAGTGTTACTTCTTTGAGGACAGAAGTAACATACTGAATACTGGGGAGTCTTGTGGCAGGAATGACACGCTCAGATTTGCCTTTTTTCTAAACACCTGGCAATGTACACAGACAAAGGAAGCGGAAATGATTTAGCCAACAGTGTGGGTTGATCCAGGAGGCCACTCTAAGGAAGTGATTTTCCAACCAATTGTCAGAATTCCCAGCCCAGTCTTTCCTTCCCGATCCATTGAAGCCTCCTCTGTTAGATCAGTGACTTGGAACAGTGATCAGTGCAGTGGGCTTCTTGTTTGAGTGGTTTGCTGACAGGAAGTAGACTTCCTTTATTTCTAAGTGCTGATAAAATCAGGACTCAATTCCTAGGCTCCCAGACTACATCTGTGTCAGCCTTATGTTTTAGTATGAAGCAGATACTCTAATTTTTTAAGCTGTTTATGTTGATATGAGAATGTCTCCAGTGCACCTTGCATACCTTCTTGACAAAAATTCTGATGAACTGTTAGTTTACTTTGACCCTCTTTTTCCCCATTAATAATACCCAACCAATAGCAATAAATTATCGTAATACTTCGGTTTTGCTGTTGTGTTTTGGAGGGGTTTTTCCCCCTAGTTCTGTGAACAGCTGTAGTAGCTGTCCTTACATGGAAAACTGGGAAATTTGTAGTCACTACAAATTTAGTTCAGAGATGGAAGCCTGAAAAAAGGGGGAAGAGTTCAGCAATACACTTCCCATGTTTTAAAGAATGTGTTAGAAAATGCAGACAGAAAAATCTGGGGAACAGTTATACTGAAGTAGTATATTCTGATTAGACACAGAAACACTTCTAATGAATGATTTATGTTTGTGGCCATCTAACTATACAACAGTATCTTTTGTCTGATACCCTGCTGAAACTGTTATCTCTGCAATCACCCTAGAAGTTTTAAGACAAGTGAAGAACAAATTAATTGAGTAGAATAGCCTGTAGAATATGGTGCTTGCCTGCTCAGTCTGGTGGTGTAGTATCAGTGAAGACTGATTAAACATAATTTTCCTCATAAGAAGTGTTCAGAAAAACAGTTTCCCATTTTTTCCTAGTACATTGTCCAGGAAAACGAAATTGGAATAAATTCTGTTGAAGTTATTGGAAAAATCATGGCTGCTCTCCTCCTGGAAAGAATAATGGCAAATTTCATTGGGACATCTGTTTGGTTATTTGGAGGGGGGGAAAAAAACCCAAACAAACATTATGAGGTTAACTAGATGATTTTATTTTTTTATTTTTTTTTCCAGAGGGTTTATTTAAAATATTATTTGATTGAAAGTAAGTATTTTGGATTTTAATTTAAGGTACATACAGTGCTTTTCTGGGCACACGTGTTTATACACACATAGGATAGTAACAGGTCATTGTTGCCTTACTTAGCTGTTCCTTTGTGACACAGTTTTTTTCCATTCATGGGAGAATAAATAGAGAAAAGGTAATAATAAATGTTATTGTGGATAATGCCTTAAACATTGGAAATCATCTGGAATCTGTGATCAAATTACCAACCCACTGTTATCATTATTTTAAGTACCCATTTGCTGTTCTCATGTAAAGGTTGATGAGTAATAGGGAACTGCTTCATTACTTAGCACGTTTGTTAGAAATTTTTCCTTTTGCTGTGACTTTAAAAAAAAAAATAAAAGGAGAGGAGCTGAGTGTCTGGAGATAATGCTGACTGGGATTAAATTATAGTGATATTTCCATTTGGAATGTTACAAGGAGTGAAGTACGGACATAGTTTAAGTAAATTCTGCCTTTTCTTAAGGCTGAAGCAAAACAGGGGTTAAGATTTTTCATGTCTCTCTCTTGAATTGTGGTAATTTTATGAAATTGCTCTGCAGCTGATCTGGGCAGGAAACCAAACCTCTCAATCTGAAGTCTGATCCAGATCTGTAGCTCTGAGAGCAAATTTGTGTACGTGGAACTCAGTATCACCTCTTCTCTCATCCAAAAAATTTTTAATTAAGGAATCTTTTTTCAGCTCACTTGTAATTTCAGAAGCTTATTCCCACTAGTTTGCTAATCTGCCTCTGTCTCTTGCCTTTACCAGATTTATGTAGAAAATTATGCTCAGTATGAAAATATTTTAAATTACTTAAGTACTATAAATTTCACATCATCTGACCAGCCAAAATAACTTTTAGATGCTTAGAGCATGTTTTCAAAAAGTACTTCACAAAAATAACCTAACAATCCCCAAACTCGCAATACCTTAGAGGGGGAGATCTCTGCATTTTGTGGAGTCAGTGTTACTGTGCTGTAATGCAGTTAAATAATTGGAAATTGTAAGAGTGCAGTTAACCCACTAAAATATTCTATTAATTCCTCCTTAGGTATTTGCTGAACGCATCTACTTGAAGGTGAGGAGGGTTTGCCATAGCTGCATAGCCTGACTTTTGAACAGCCTGTGGTTGCAGTTTCCCTGAATGCATTTCTGCTTTTCAAGGTCCATTGTCATGGTGGGGTTTGGTTTAGAAGAACAGGTAGTTTAGATGGTAAAAAAAGTCGTGGTAGAGCATCTGCATTATACCCAGATAAGGGGTTTTTTTGTTGTTATCTTTGTGCTAAAAATTTTACTTCTATTTCTCTAGCTGTGCACTACCCGGTTGTTGGATGTGTTTAATTTGGTTTACTTGTTTCCAGTATCTTGTTCCGTCTTGTAGTTTCTAATGGTTTCTGTTGAGCTACCCATTAATACATCTTGGACATAAAATCACATTCACAGTTTTTCAGTGCAACTGCCTGATTAAATGTTGTGTTACTTCATATGCTGTTTTGTAGGTATCCAAACAGACTGTAGAGGATTTGGGTGTTTTGTCTGTTGTTTGAAGTACAAGAGCCGTAGTTCATTCATTAGGAGCATGAGGCTCAGGGTTGCAGATTAACCAGCTGCACTGCCTGCATTCATGTGGTCACAACCTTCCAAATTTACCCCATCACGAGAGGAAGAATTAATTACAGTCCTAATTGACTGTTTCCTTGGATGTAAGCAGGAAGGAACTGCTAGGAGGCAAAGTGATTAACCAGCTAAGCTAGTCACATCAATCAAGTGTGTGAGAAAGTTCATCATCCCAAAGGCAGAGTAAAGTAGTGTCAAAACACAAAAGCCATCAACACTTCCACTGGGGCTTTGCCGTGTTTCTTTTGTCAGTTTTCAGAGGAGCTGCAAAAAATCAAAATCTATGCAACTGACCCAGTCTGTTCTCGACAATCTGTCTGAGTTACCATGGGAGAGATAATACAGCAATCTGTTCTCTTATCAGACATTGCATGTAAGTCCTCGTTAAGAGACCTTAGCATACGTTTTTCACGCAGATGGACAAGTCACATGTACCTCCCAAACAAGTAACTCAGCAACACTATCTCATCAGTCCCATCGGTTGTGCCGGCGAAGTGGAGTCTCTTGGTCCCAGCCATGGTGAAGTACTACCCAGAGAGCTGGATCCAGTGAAACAGCAAAGCTTTAACCCACAGCTGGCAGTGCCTCATAGTGCTCTCCCCGCTTCCCCTGGCTGCGGCCCTTCCTCTCCCCAGGAACATGTAGCACTTTGAGGGCAAATGAAAAACTTGCAGGAAACCCCCTTGAACCGTCGTCATCTTCAGCTTGGGACGTTTTGGCTTATTGTAGTAGACTGGATTGTAAACAGCAGCTTTTAAGTAACAGTTGGAGTTTTCCTAGCTTTGGCTGGTAACCTCTGTCAGAGAGGAAGGTAGAAGAGAAAGGATGGGGGACAGCTGTTCGGGCTTGCACTCGGAGTGCCTTTGTACAGGGCTAGGCACCACACGTCTGGGTTGTCCATACAACCTTTCTTCTGGGCAGAGCTGATTTGAACTGGGCTTGCTCCTTTAGTCATGCACGGTTCTGCATGAGGCGGCGGCGTGGGAGGGGAGGAGACGAAACGTGGGTGAGAGCTGCTTTGGCTGATATTGCCAGTAACGGCAAAGGTCTGGGGCACTGAAGGTCCTAAAGCCTCAAGGCACGAGCTCGACACAGAGCGTATGAGCAACTTCCTTTCCTTCAGGGGAATCGCTCATGTTCGTAGATTTAGCCACATGAACTGTGTTTCCAGGACTGGAAACTTCGCTGCGGTGCGTTATTTTAGGAAACAATCCCGTTTCACTCACTTTTATCTGTCAATAACTAGCAGCCCCGTTCAGAAGGAAATAGAAGGCCTTCTGTTTGCCTGAGCTCTGGAGTGCTGCGTGTGCCTGTCTTGTGACAATTCCAAGAAAACGGGGAAATAAAGCTGCCCAGGAGGTTAGGAGGTGTAGGAAACGATAAGAAAAATAAGGCTTCCATAAAGTTAACATTGGAAAAATTAGCTATAATTTTATAAGGGCCACTGGATATAGTCATGTATTCAGCTATGAAGTCTGTACACACCAACTGAATATCTAGAAAGCAAAGCGTATGAGCCGTTATCCTAGACAACTTGTGTTTGTAGATAAAAGATTAGGGTTCAAAGTCTCTTTGTGTGTATCTGTATTACTGCTTTGGTTTTCACGGCTGAGTATTAATACTTGTGAATGAACCTGTACTGGTACATAATCTAGCCTGTGGGTAACCAGTATGAAATTTGCATGTGAGATGTAGACTGTTTAAATACAAATAGAAATATGAGCAGTATTAATCTTGTTCTTGCTTTGTTTCTGTATTTTAAACATTGGACTCTGTAATGACTGATTTGCTGAAAGTTAACTAGCAGCTTCTCTTACGAGCTTTCCAGGGTAAATTAATTATTTCAGAAAACAGAGTATTCTGCATACTAAAAAGGGACAGATTCAATCCAAGTTGCTCCAGAAGAAACACGATTACAGTTTAAAGAAGCAATTTAATTTATTTATTTCTGACTATAAAGATCTATGCAGTGCTGTTTGATATTAGCATATATAATATAACTGTGGATTTTATATATGCTTTTTATAAATACCAAATCTATAGCTGCCTTAAAAAGTTGCTACTTTTAATCTTTTCTCATGATGCTACATCTTTGGCAGATGGTTCTCATTTTGTAAAATTAAACAATTCTAGGAAGGTCGTCTTTCACTTGTATATAACTTTGTTAATTTTCTTGAATCAAAGGTAAAATCTAGGAAATAATATTGGGACTGTAAATGTCTATGTGACCAAAATGTCTTCTGGTTAGCGTTCTTTTGGGCTCAGTGTAAAAGTGGTTATCTTAAGTAATAGGTCAAGTGGCTCTAGGCAGCCTCACTTGAGTAGGGGTGTGTTGGACCAGACAATCTCCATAGGTCCTTGCCAGTCCCAAGCATCCCAAGAATCTGTGATTCTGTGATGCACTGTTCAAAAAATATCTACAGCACAAGAAAATGGTTTCTGAACAAGTGCCATCTGTTTGTGCCTTCTCAATTTTCCGTTAAAAGTGAAAAAGATACTGATAACTGGATATGCTTGGGAGATGGACGAGGTGTCTCAAAACCAAACCAGCCTACCATGACTAGGGTAATGCTGAAGAAACAGAAATGTAGTCTGGAGGGGGAGCAAGCTACTTTACTCTGGATCCAAGCCGTATGGCCATGGGGGTTGCCCATTCCATTCTGGAGCTCAGCCTTCTGACCATGGAAGTCTGATGTATAACTTTACTCTCTGTCTCTTGCTCCAAAAGAGTTGTATTTTGCTCATACAGCTGTATAAGTTGATTTACTCTGCCTTTATTCAGAGAAAAGTGAATTAACCCCGTAATGAATAAATCAAATTTTGAAATTACATTGTTGATCATCGCTGCAGCAACATGTGAGATACCTTCTGAGGTTTGCCAATCAAATGTATAAAGTACAATATAAAAAAAAATACGCAGCTAGACATTCCCGTTCTGAGAGTCAGGGCAATGTGATCTTTGTAAAAAGTGGTATTTCATTAAAATTGGGTCAGCCAAAGAGCTTTGAGCTGGGTAGGTCCACAAAGTCCTTATGGCATCCAATGAAAAATAGTGGGTTTAATGATGTGTAGACTGACTGTCTCCACTGGGCTTTTTGGTAAAGTAGCGTTCACTCAAATGGATAGGGATCATTGAAGAATTACAGTTGATGTGCTACATTAATTCTGGTTTAAAAGGGAATATTGTCCAACTTTAAAAACAAAATATTACTGAATTACAGCTGGAGAGAAACACATTAAACACATTAAACTCTTAGAATAGTACTAATAGTCCAAATGCTGTTTTTAACCTAAATTCAGGACAAGAAGTTTAAAGCAACATACAAAACTACCCAGGGAGTAGGAGCTGAGACTTTAAAATATGTTTTCCTTAGCATGAGTTCTTAAAATATAGCACTTTGTCATTCTTTTTTGACTGAGCATTTTTGTGCAATAATCTCCAAGCACACATCTTTCTCTCCTTAAGTGTAACCCCTACTCTCACGCTTTGTGTCATTGTGAATATGCTAAAATTTGTCATCTTATCCTGTCTGCAAGTATTTGCAAAGTGTTGCCTGTAGTCTCAAACCTGGTGAAGCCCATAGGGTTCTTGACCTCAGCAAGTAGGGGTGAGGCCAGTGATTTTTTTTTAAAAAAATAGATACTTTCTTAAGGTGTGCCTGCACTATCAGCTGATGGGAGTCTATGATCTGGTCCAGGCTCAGCATTACATACACAGTAGCACGAACTCACCCCTGCAGGTAACCTGTGGTCTCTTGAGGAGGAGAGCTGAAGTGCTGTATGCCTAGGCTCTCTTTTGTGCAGTCTGGACAGGCTTGGCACAGCAGTGCCAACTGTGGTATTTCCCAGCCAGCTAGCCTATACCTTCTCCCCTGCTCTTCTCAAATTGTTTCTAGTCTAAGAGTCAAGACTGCGAGCGAAAAACACCCGATCCTTAAAACTTGAAACATTTAAGGAAATTTCTGAGCCTACTGTGGATCCTTTAGTTAAGACATAGTTCTCAGTCTGTGGTTTTCAAGATTCTCCCAGTGAAATGGAGCTACAGGCTGATTGCTTCCAGTGCTTTTGATGTTGTATTTTAATTTTTTTATATAGTGTAAAAATGTTGTGTGATTCTATCCCTAGAATTTGGGGAGAAGGAAGACACCTTTGCAGAAGAATAGATAACTTTCATCTAAATTACTTCCCACAGTTGTCTTACCACTCAGTGCACTACTGTATTTGCAGCATTAAGTGAAATTAGTATGCTGAAGTACTTGGAGACAGACCTGTGTAGAGTACCTCCAGAGGAATAGGTAGAGTGGCTTGAGGGTGCCAGGCTTCACTGGCAGTTCCTCTGTACCAGAAACCATGTGGTGTTTTTTCATTCTACGTTGCATTCCAAATGCACAAGTCTATTGGATTAGCTAGCTGACCAAAGTTGTCTCCAGTGCATGGAAACATATGGGAGGTCAGACCCTTTCAGTTACATGGGAAAACTGAGGAACAGTTACTAAAACCAGCAGTGCCTTTGGACTGGTTTACGCAAGCCTAAAGCCATAATGTTATCTCTTTCCTTGAAATCAATCTTTATTAAATTGGTAATTACTTTAAAAGTGGAGAGATATGCAAGGGACTAACACTTGTTTTCCTTCTGACCACTTTCATCTCTGCCAACCAGCAAAATTGTCTTTGAAGTTCTGGTCAAGTTTTGGATACGAAGATACACAGATAACATTTTGCTATGTACGTTTTATTATGTCACAGAGGTCATGTTGCATTTCCTTCTTCTCTTTCTCTGTTGTTTTTTTTAAGTGTGACTGCAAATGGGAACTTTGATCTGAAATTTCCTAATTCAGCATGTTCTAATCCCATGTATAATGAGAATTCCAGGAGTTTAGTCCAGAAGGTTGGGTTTTTCTGTTCCTTTTCTTTCTGTTACATTGACTTCACAAATTCTAGGAAAGTTTAGCTTCAGTCGTAAGTCCTGAACCTGTCAGCAGAGAGGATTTATGAAAGGAAGAATACACTCTGCTCTGGGTAGTTTAGTGGTAGCTGTAGCATAGAAACAAATCTGAAAGTTATCAAGGTTTTTATGTTGCGGTCTCTTTTTGGCATGAAATGTACCAGTTATCGTCAATGATTAAATGGGAATAAATAAGTGTATGCCCCAAGTTGAAGCATTTTTAAAGTTTTTTACAACAAAAAGCATCAAGCCAGGCAGTTACTTGTTCCTTTTCCAGGGAAACAATTTAATGAAAAAGCATTCACGGAAAAGTCAGTGCACTTGCATCTTAGCCATTACATAAAGCTCTGTTGGGTTTGCTGATGATGCCAGTGTGTTTGTGGTGGTGTGGGGTTTTTTTTAAGGCACAGGTAAGTTTCTGAGCAGAAAGATTAAACCTGCAATTTTGAATATACATTTCTGTGGTATTCAGTTGAGATCTGAACTTATATTTTCACTATGCATTATGGTCTTCTAACCTGTGAATATTACTGCCTCGATAAGGAAAGAGGGGAAGCAGAGGAAATAAGGGGTTTTGCTGACACTTAAATTTAAAACATGAGCTTTTGATGAAATGGTGCAGCAAGCACCTTTGCAGAGCAGTTGAAAAAAATCAAAGTGTCTTGATAAAAATGTGCATGCAGATACTGTGCTGGAATAAGACCTGATTCCTTCTTTGCGGATGGAGATGCCACTAGAGGTGTTTTCAGCTCGTAAACAGAACAGAAAGCATCGATTTCACCATCTGAGAAAAATGTAAATGTATAAACTTGGCGCTTCAATATTCTTTTTGGGTCGGGTTGGCCCAGGGGCTAGTCACTGAATAGCGACAGTATTTCTTTTGACTCTGGGACTGTCACTTACACTTTGTTTATACCTCAAAAACGTGTGATCAGAATGACTACCCTGGTAGTTTTTCAGTTTGGAATAAACGTCAACATCAAGGACTGTGTGCATCAGTGCAACCCAGGACTCAGAACGGACCTCAGCTGTAGTAGAAATGGCTAATAATTAAAGACAGTAAGTGATCAGAAGTTACCCAGCAGCTATGCTGCTGCTTTCTGATAAGTGAAACCTTATCAAAGCAATTGTAAACCTGTAGAGCAAATGCCGTCTCTTGTATTGGCAGTAGAGGATATAAACATGGTGCAAAGATTTAACTTCATAATAAAAATGTTTGTGAGGTAAAAAAGGCATCGAAATAGCTATGAAATACGTAAAACAAATTCAGTCTTTAATAATCAGAGGAGGATTGTTTTGTATCTGTGATTGTTTGGCAGTCTGCGATGGTTTGGCATGCCCTGTAGCAAGGGACTGGGCTAGAACCTAGAAGTTCACTTAAGAGAAAGCTTTTGTAAATGCCTGTAAAGGCTCTTGCTATTCCAGATTTTACCGCTGCTTTTATTAGTTTCTTTTAGACTTCTCTAGTTCATTCCTGTAACTTGTCAGGAATGCAATGTAGTTCATGTCTGTCTTAAAGCTAGCAGAGAAGAGCTGTCTAGAAAAGCCATCAGTGTCAAACTCGTATCAGTGTTATGTCAGCCCATTTCCAAGCCTTGTCAATACAATTTCTGCCCTTTTGCTGACAACATTTATGCTTTAAGACAACAGCATAATGACTAACTAACGTGTGGTAATGACTAAAAGTCCCCAAAGGAAAAGCTCTCTTTTACTACGGGGATGTTCCCATCTGGGATAGGTGGGTTTCTTGTCGTCTGGGTTTTTTTTGTTTTTTTTTTTTTTTCATTATGACAGTTGTGATACAAATTTATAAGAAACTATTTTAAAAGCAAGTCTGTATTGTAAGAGTACTTAAGAAAATGTACTCTCTGCTAGGATGTCTTAAGGAATTAGAGATTCAAATGCAGATGTGTCATAACAGTATTTAGGTCTCCTTGTATTTTTTCATTTGAAGCTTATATATAGATTTCTTAGAAGGATATAATATAAATTAAAAAAATAACAAAATGACAAGAACTTATATTCTGCATTTCATTTCATAAAGCACCTAAAAAATAATAATCTACACCTAAAATACTATAATCTAAGCCAAAATGCTCTGATAATTCATGACAAAACTTTAAATAAATAAATAATCTCACAATTACACTGAGATTTCACTTCCTCGATTGAAAAATTGAATTGCAGGCTCATAGCTCCCTTGAGTGTTTGGAAAGAGAATAGCAGCTCTTAATAACAGCACTTTTCCTGTGAGAGGTGGATGCTCGTGTCGTTACCATTTTTCTGGCTAATTTTCAAACACCAGCATCAAAAGTTTTCATTGATTGCCTCCTCCTGTAAGGCAGTAATCACACTGCTTTTCTTTCTTTCACGAACTGCAGGAATTGGAGAAAATGAAGGAAGCTAGAGATATGAGATAGGGATAAAACACAATTCAGGCTGAGCTATTTCCTGTGTCACTATATAAGATCTGGCAGGTTAATTTTTACACATCTGAACTAAATATAGAAAATAGATTTTTAATTTATTTTTTTCTCCAGTGCAACAGTGGACAATCCAAAGTAAAAATTGATCAAGATGATGTAAAGTTGTCCACTACCTAGAAAATGAGAAGGTATTACATGCACCTTTTCTCTGAAAATCAGACCCCTCTTGCCATGATTCAGGTAGAGGGGCCACTGTTGTTCATCACGAAGAATTAGACATTGTGCAATTATCCCAAACTGATACTGTTACCATTTGGTCAAGGGTTCCCATTTTATTAATTGTTGCAATCTAGTTTTTTTGTGAGAAATATCGGTACATATGTTGCTTGAGTGTATTTGCCCTCTGAAGATGTTATAGGAAATAGATGGAGGTGTTTGTGGCTATGAGCATCACAACTGCACTGAGCAGTAAGAAGGTGATCCCTGATGTCCTACTCCATCTATTTGTAATTGACAGGAAGACTCGCTTTCATTTAGATGATACAGAATCAAGTGGAGCTGGAGGAAAGGAAATGGGGAAATTTAAGCTAAATGGAATGCAGGAGTTTGTGCATATTCAAATCTTTGTCATAAATCAACATTTGTTTCTCATTCGTTTTCATGAGAGGATTGTGAAAACTTTGTACTTTAAGCACAGTGATCTAAATCTGTACCTTAATGAAGATAATACATAGTAATACTGATGTCCTTTTGACTAAGATAATGAACTTAAGCTTATTTGTATTTACTTTAAAGGATCCTTTCAATTTACCAGGTATGCTGAACGATTTCCACAGATAAGGGTGTCTTGTGATTTATTTTTATTTTTTGTGAAGCAAATACATCTAGTTTTCACTACATTGTTCTTCAAATTACTGCTATAATATTTAGCTTGCAGAGGAGCTCAGCACTGTTGGAGTAAATATATGTGAAAGCTAATTAAAGTATAACAAGAGTTTGGAGCACTTGTATGTCACTACATTATTAATAGAGGATTTTATGGGTTTGAGATTTACAACCAGTGTCAGTTTTAGCACAGAACAGTGATACATATATCACTGGTCTTCTCTAGCTTCTCATTATCACAATTCCTACATATCCATAGTACATAAACACATGCTAGGAAGGCACATAGAAAGTACGTACAGAGTGTGAATAGAAAAAAACAGGTCTCTATTTTAAAAATAAACCAGCAGACTTGAGTCCACCTTCTTGTCTTGCTATCTCTTGTCGTATTATGTAGAATAATTCCACTTGGCAGAAATAGGAACAATATGAATGAACCGTGAATGTCAGGGTTTATTGCAGCTAGTGAAGGCAAAGGAAGATTACTAAAAGGAAGTGGTAGATTAGGGTCACCCCGTGGTTTTAGAGCCTGTCTGTGACAGAGCTGGGAGTTTTATAAAGATGGTATTGCACACTTTCAGCTTTGCCTTTCTTCTGGATAAAGTCATCCCCTTTCTACAAACCTATATAATGCAGCAAAACAGGCCCGTTTTAAATGTAAAATGAACTTTTGATTACTTGAATCTATTCTTTCTGTCATCAGTAGTGCTAGATTAGCCCCTAACCCTATCCAGTTCCTGCTGGGGGGACAGTGTTGAGAGAATGCATGTTATGAACCATTACTATTCCAATGCAACTTAAAAAAAAAAAAAAAAAAGTACATAGGATTGTACAAGGTATTTCCAGTGATAGGGAAGTACTTACAGCAATCTCTGTAGAGATGCTTCCTGGTTTCTGATGATGAAACTGCTGAAACCTTTCTCTATCTCCAAAGTTTGAGCTACTATTTCTTTAAAATTAATTTCTCTTAGTGTTTCTTTTGCTTTAGACAGGTTCATATTGAATAAGGTACTGTATAACTACAAAAATGTGGTTTTCATTATCTCATGCCAAAATGAAATATCATTGTTTAAAATATTTCCAATTAACCTTCCATATTAAAGTGGAAAAAGGTTACGTAGTTTATGTACAGAGGGCACAATTTGAACCTATCATTGATCCTGTTTCTTTTATTGTTTGTATCATTGTAAGACACTTAACGTAGATGCTGCTTCAGGATGAGGTAATACAAGAAATAATGTCTTGACATTACGAATTTGTGGATCAGTTATTTCTTATATGTTTACAATCATGGGCTTTGTGATCCTGCAGATGACTGGTGAGTTGAGATGTATGGAAAGGCTCTTATATGGACATGATAACCGTTTCCTTTGGCTTCTGTATAAACAGAGTCACCTGCAGGTAGTCCTGATGGTTATTCTAGCTGAATGATTTAAAGAGAGAAAATGGCTGAAAATTCAGCTCTGTGTACATATCCACGCATATTTTTCACAAATTCTTAATCCATTTAATGTTTTTGTTTAGGATCTCATTTTGATCTTGATACGTGCATAACTATATACATACACACGCACAATCTGCCTTTACATCTTTCACATGAGGATTTTTACCTGTCACCTACTATAAGCAAGCCCAAAACAAACCCTCAAACTTTGCAGTTTTTAGCATCAGCTTTCTTTGTGAGATCATTTCTCTGATGCTTGTAAACTCAAGATTAGCTGTCGGAGCAAAATACAGAGAGGTCATGGAAATAGAGAAGTATGGAACTTGACAAATCATGTCTGTACAGAGCTGAATTGGAGTGGTATAAAAATGAAAATCTATGTCACCCTCATTTTTTTTTATGCTGCCTTGTAAACACCCTAAATTTGACCCAGATGTAAATCAATTATATAAAATATTTATTAATGTGCTGCAATACAGTAGTCAGTCAGTTTCTGTCCCTTCCAAAGTTGAGATATTCTGTGATTCTCTGATTTTTGCTCTGTATTCCAAGAGAGCAAAATTATATCCAGCTATTCTCAAGTAGTTAAGCCATACTCTAAAATAGAAGGAGTATTTAATAATACAAATGAGGAGTGACAGAATCAGGATCTCAAGAATTTTCAGAAACCCCTGCAGTCTCTTAGAGAAGCTTTCCATGCTTTAAATCAAGAGTGAGCCTTTTGTTTAAATATATGGTATAACTTAACCCAAGCAGTGGTCATTTAGGAGCTGAATTTTCTCTATGAGGGGTGGTTTAATTTTTAGTAACGCTGGTGTTTAAAACAATGAAGCATCAAAATCTTGCCTTCTTGGTAAAGTAAAAAATAAAACAACAAAACAACTCAAAACCAAACCAAAACAAAAAAATCCAACAAACAAAAAAACACCCCACACCCCAAACAAAACCAAACCTTAAGAAAGCAAAAAAAAAGGAAACTTCTAACCTTTTTTGCACGTATAGAAGTTCAAAAGTGAGTTTCTAAAGCTTACCTAGAAGCACAGGCTCTGAAAGGAAAGTGTAGGCATAGGTTTGACCTTGGTCTGAGTTGGGGGCATCAGTGAACTGGTGAGTAGAGCTATAGTAGAAGCAGTGTCTTATTCACTGGTAGATACTGTGCCACATGGATTTTTCCATTCTTGAACTGAGACAAAAATTAAAATCTTGACAGTGCTCACAAGTCCAATTGAAATATTTTATTTTTGGCAAATTTAGGGTCTGTCTTTGGTCTTGACATTCTTAAAAATTTATCTTCAAAATGGAACATAAATTCCTGTATTGAACATAAAATACTGTTCCTGTATTGAACACAAAACTTATGTTCAATACGGGAAGAAAACTTTCTCTGATCTGTCTTTTCACTTTACCAGGTCTATCTTGTAAATGTCTTGCGGAATTCGTTCTTATTTTTTGTACTACCAAGTTAATACAGGTGGTTGACTGAACTTTTATCTAATATTGGTATCTACTTAATTTCTGTGCTTTCAGTCTAAAATTTAGGGTTGTTTTCAATATAAGTATGGGAATCTGGTGAGGAAAATCACAAGAGAGGCAATTAACTTAAAGCAGGCCAGTTTAACAGGTTTGGATCATATTCTCGTTAAGTATTGTTTCTGCTTACTGTCATTTTGTAAGGACCTGTTCCCTCTGGAAGTATCATATTCTGTAAAACACATGTATTTCACTGATACTGCTGCTGTTGAAACTTATGCTGTAATTTTCTAAAAATTGTGCTACATTTAAATGTACACAGCATGTGAAACTTAATAATTATCCGGCTCCATAAAGTTTGAGCATACTTTCAGGAAATTCTGGTATGAAGCTCTGCGCTGATCTTTCTCCAATCCATTCTAACTTAGCATCCAGATGAGCAGCTTTATTAAAAAGGAATTAATTCTGTTTTCACTTTAATACAGTTTCTTATGCTCTCTTGTTCCTATCACCTCTGTTACAATTTCTGTAATGATCAGCTTAACAACATCGTGCTGCTAGGATGCAGTAATGGCTTGCCAGTTAATTAGGCGTGTGCCAGTACTTCTATTTGTCATTGTTCTAATGATTCTCGAATGCATTAGGAGTCACACCTAGGCACTAATGGTGCAGGCTAAACTCAGTGAGCTAATGGCAGAATTTGACTGGACTTCTCTGTTTAAAGCCGGGAGAATCTTTTAGTAATTGTATTTGTTCAAGAAAAGGTCTCCCCCTGAGCAGTGGTTACACCCCTTGTCCCGTTGGGGAGGCTCGTATACCCTGGTGCGTGCGTGCAGTAGAGGAGAGCTGCAGACCTGGGGTCCCTCCACCACTGGTGCTGTGTCCTCATCTGGCACAGGCTGTGGCTGTTTGGTCAGCTGAGGACCTCGAAGAGAGGTGATGAGTGAACAGGGCTGCATGACGGGAGCTCTTCACCATCCTGCAGTTTCTGACACTGAAACTCTCACCCCAGCTTTATAGAGGAAACTCTCAGCTGGTGCTCTGTCACGCACCGCAGGTATGAGCTGAGCTCCAGAGCCATTCCTTGTTGATGGGTCCCTTCCAGAGAGTTTCAAATACCCTTTCGGAGCGCTTTGTTTAAACCCTGGTTACGTTTTGCCCTGGTAAATATTAGCCCTCTGAGTGGTTACACATCTCTGCTGATGCACAACCAAGTAAATTGGAAATAGTTGTTCTGTGATTACTTTGTAAATGAGTTTCAGTGCAGTGATGAACGGTGCAGTGAGGAGCCCTCTTCGTTTAAAATGCTGCTGCTGAAGGTTGGAGCTGCATAATGTGGAGATTGATCTCTCAAACAGTTTCTCAATGAAGAAATGTCACTCTAAATGCTGGCAAAAACATTCTTCTGGGCTGGATCAGCCTGTGTTAAACGGTGAATATTGTCTTGAATACCTTGCAGGGTGTTCAATTCGCACAGCGTTGCTTCCAGCAATGCTGGTTTATGCTGCCTTTCCTTAAGTGACAGGGGCTTTTCTAAATTACTTAGTTTTTGGTTTATGAGGGTGAGCTTGTTTCTTAATTCTGTAGGAGCTGGAAGGTCATTAAGTGAGCAAGCCCTTTAATTTAAAATATACAAGGGCGCTGCTGCTCTTGTTCTCTGACGAACTGAATGTTGGGTATGTTAATACTAGTAGTGGAACGTAATGGCTACTCATCAAAAGTAAAAATAATTATTTCAGGAACACAAAACTAACCTTGCCAGATAAGTGCTTGTTGAAATCTGATGCCGTGCAACAAATGGGGGATTATTAACAGCAGACTGCCACGTTCATCTGTTGTGTCATCAAATGCTGTATGTTACAATGATAGGGCTAGGACTGTATTAAAAGCATACCCCTTTTCTTCCATACGCATGTCAATTCTTCATTAAGGATTTCGATTGCATGAGGCCTGTTTTATTTTTAGTAAACTGTTGTGTTGCACTCCAAAATGCTGGGGAGCTTTGAGTAAATTTTGTCAGCTGTGGGTTATATAGGTGTATATTACTTACTGAATGAAGAACAACCCTCATTCCATTTCCATTTCGCTGAATATTTTTTCTTATGTTTTTTTAAAAACAGTCCAGTTCTTGTGGTTTTAAATGCATGTTCATCCATCAGGCACCATGAGATCTGTGAAGATTTTAATGTACTAGAAAAAAGTATGACTTATAACATGAACTAGCAAAAAGAAGGTGGAATATAGCAAACAGACTAGAGAGACAGCGTTCAGATCACGGGAGTAATGACACTCAAAATGACTTTAAAGAGATGTTAGATTTCAGTCATTTGAAGACTTTAAATCAAGAGCAAGCCTTTTGTTCAAGTACACGGTATAACTTAAACCAAGCAGCGATCGTTTAGGATCTGAATTTTCACTGTGAGCTACATAAGACCCCTGCTTACTTAGCTTGAGGCAAATGGTTTGGCTAAGGGCTGAGCCTTGCATTTGAACAGTGCACTACTTTTACTCTTTCTGTGGGTTTAGCTCTTAGGTTCTCAGTCCCAGGTTCAAGCTCCTGCATTTAACTGAGTGGCAGTTCACTGGCTGCTACAACCTGCACTGGCTTCTCTCCAGAGAGGACGTTGTGGATGGATTTTTGTGTTTTGTGACGGGATGCTCCTGAGCAGTAACCCTGCCATGTGGTAGCTGTCCTCTCTTCTCACCATCTCCAACATGCTCTGTGACTCTGCAAGTGATGCACACAGATCTGAGGGTGTTTTCCAGCTCTCTGAACATGTCTTTTCCTAGAGCAAATATTGTGACTTGGATAATTTCCTTCAAAACAGGTTTTCTGAAATCTGCATTTGTACTTTGAAAGATGGTTAGAAACATTGTGAGAATGTCTTGCAGTGAAGTCTTCCTCTACACTAATAAAGAAGTTCATGCTGCTTCATTTTGTGACTGAGAAGTTAAATGATGGGTACAAGTATAATATCACTATAGTCAGTTTAACAGTTTTCAAGAGTAGTCCACCAGTGCTACTCAAGACTATAGTGGCAAGCATAAAAAATACTAAAAAGACATGTAAAATACTCTACAACAAATTTAATATATATATATAAAAATCAATTTGTATCAAAAAAGGCATTATTTACCTGATCATTCAAGACTCAAAAAAGCCCCATAAAAATTGTCTTATTTCAAAAGGCAATTATGAAGGCTTCAAAGTATATATAATCTCATTTCTCCATTCTCATTTTATCTGCTTGCTTTCCCTGAACTGGAAAGCTGCTGTCATAACTGTATCTATTTCCTGTAGGAGCTATTAGTCAGTACCATGATATCCGCTTAAACGTGATCGCTTTTCTCCTCTGTATGTTACTGATATGCTATTATCACATAATATTGCTCATCCATCAGAGGTTGCCATGTTTTCTGCACTGATTGTAGAATAGAGGAAAGCTGAAGTGTCCTCTTAAAAAAAAATTTGGATTCCAAAATATTTCAATAACTCTTTCATTACTCATGTATGTTACAGAGTGCAAGCTTCTCATGGTGTATTTCAAGGTTGCAATGCGAAATGTTTCTCTGCTTTTGATTCCTAAGCAAAAACACTTCAACCACCAGTTCTGAGGGTAACCATCTCAATTCCTCTTTAAATGGCAGATTCAATAAAAACTCCATCTGTCTTCCATAGGAAGCTTCCACAAGTCCTTGGAAATTGATTTTATTTTATTTTTTTCAGGATACAGGGAACTGTGGCCAGGATTAGAACCTCTCCCTTCTGCAGCATACTTGCCAGATGGCAAGTTTATTGAATCTGGTTTTAACTTACTAGGGCTTAAAGGAATGAACACAGCTCAGAGAAGTGGGTGCTATGTTTCTACTTCAAAGGTCTCCTTCAAAATCAGCTTGCAAAGATTTATATGCAGAGTGTGGTTGTGACCCAGGCATTCTGCTGCATACCTCTCATCTCTTTCAGTGCTTGAAATGGAGTTAGTGACACAAACCACTTTACAAAATCCCAGTAATTTCAAGATCAGCAGCACTGAGTGAATCTTGTTACATGGCTAAATAAATTTATTTTATTTTACCAACCAAGTTTCTGCCATGTTGTAAAGTCTCTTTACTTAAAATACTTGTTTTATAAGTAAAACATGAAAGTATGTTATATCCACTGGCATCACTTAAAACTATTCTCAGGTCTTGTCCTTAATATAGAAGTATGCTCTATTCTAAAAACTAACGTTTTTGATGGACAGAATTTAGTTTCATCAGCTTTTAGGTTTCAGTCAGGGAGAAAAAGATCATGCTGCTACTTAAAATTCTTACAATGACTTTTCCTAATTTATTAAATTGGCTTTTATATTTGTGAAAAACATTTCTGGTTAATTAGTGATGCAAATTTAAAGTCAAGGAATCCTCTTTTTTTCAAAATACAAAGCATTGTTTTGCACTTCCGTTACCTACGGTGATTTATTTATGTATTTATTTTTAATTACAGGATTTTTTTGCCTTTTTTTTCTGAGAATGGAAAAGAGTGCTTCTGTGAACCGATGCCAAAAAATATTTTGGAGAGTCTGCAGCCTAAATACTAACATTTTCTTTCAAATGCAGAGCAACCAGGACGCTGACCTCTGCTGAGGTGTAGTTGCATGAAAAGTTTCAGACATTTCAGTGACAGTGTCTGTCGTAATTACTCATGTGCTTTATTAAACACAAATGTGTACGTGCAGTGTGGGCCCAGATTTCTAGAGCAAAGCATACGAAGATTAACGCACTTGTTTCAGATAAGGAAATAATTACAACTCAAAATATCCTATTTTTCCCTTTTCCGATTTCACACTTTACACACCCATAATGTTTTTATATACTGTGCTTTCTATATGCCTCTCTTATTAAAGGGGATTTCATGTCTCCTCTCTGGTGTCAGTTCTTGTGCTGCATGATGTGTTTCTGATGCTGAGGACACAGCACTAGAACTGTTCACCCCCGTCTTAGAAATAAGGAAATATTCCTCTGTCCTGTAGCTGATGTTGTATAAGCCTTGTATGTATCAGTGGGTTAAAAGGAATTCTGTAGTCTTGAGCAGCAAAATTTCAGTGTTGAATTTCTTGTGAGGAAGTTCTCATAATTCTAGCATTGACATTTTTATAGATAATACCTCAAGGAAATCTATTTGCTTGCGCCGAGACTCAGCTTGCTATTTGGGTATCACTCTATCCCTCTTGGTAATGAACCAGTTTGTTAAGACTTCTAGCAGTGTGTATTCACTGGGTTTTCCTGCACTTTAAAAGAGAGAAGACAGAGGGACTGGAAAAATATTTGAAATTTATTACGAATGGTCAGGAATCCAACTTACAAAAGAGATCAGGAATCCAGCTTACAAGAGAGATGATGGTAGCACCAGAATCAGAAGTAACCATTTTCTTCCAGATAGAGGACGTCAAGAGTTAATGCTTTTCTAAAACTCTCAAAAAGATTATTGTTGGCTTCCCTTTGAATTAATTACTCTGGAGCAAATTCACCTACCATATTACCTTACCACTTTATTCGTATATTGCAAAGAGTATATAGAAAAAATAATGGGCCTCTGTAAATCTCATGGATATAATTGCATCCAGGGATACTGATGAGGTCATGAATCATTGCAAGGTACAGTGGTTTCTGTGGTATTTCTAAATGAAATTAGAGGTCTCTTGTTTACAGTTTGTTTGTGGTCCTCTCCATTCAATAGAACAGTGTATGGATCCAATAATAATAAAAAATAAATGTGTGCTATAGCTTGATGCTATTTTGAAGATGTTTTGGCATTCTGTCCCTAATTTTTACTGCTGTATTACCATCATTTCCACTTGTATCTGGCTTGATTTAAGCTACGATAATCTTGTGTTACTAACATGTGGAAATTGTTAATAGTTTCATTTGTTCAGCAGATGTGTGGACCTTTTATATGCATTACTGCTTATCAAATCAGATTAAATGTTGCAAAATTCTGCAGCATGCAAGTGTTCTTTTGTATGGGAGCAAGTACTGACTGTCAGTGCAGGTGAAGTACAAGGATGACAGCTCCCATATTTCAGTGCACGAGTGCAGTGAGCATCACTTTGTACCTTCCTTGCTTATCAAGCACTATACTGTGATCGTACGTGCAAGCAGTAGAATTGGAAGGGAAGCATTGGAAAGGGTAGAGAGGCCATGGCAAAGTGACCTGGTAAGATGAGATCAGCTTGAAGAAACAGGCATCAAGGGCAGTTGAGCCCTCCTAAATGTAAATGTCTGCAGTGGTGCAGGGGGGTGGAAATGGAGAACGATGGGTCAGTCAGAGCCATTGTATTAATGATAAATGCATGTTTACCTCCCCACTTCAGGCAAGTCAGTTCTCAGCTTTCCTATCTGTCATATTTGAAATACTTGTAAGACTTTCGTATCAATTTTACTTAAACAACTCCTGTTTTCTGTACCAGAAGTATCACTCTGGTCTCTTTCGAAAGGGAAGGAGCCACAGGAGGACTTCTATGTAAGAGACATTTTACGTAATCCAAGAAAAAGCGTGTGAGCCATCGGTACATTTCTCTGCTTTCTCTCAACACAGAGCGTGTTTAGGCTTTTAAAGTGTGTGATTTCATCAAGGGTTTTTCCTTCTTTGAATATCAGCTGTGAAAGAATGGAATTCCAGCTGAGAGCTCCAGATACGAACTTGAGCAAAATTTGGCAAGCAGAGCTTCATTAAGCGTTCTGCTTAAACTGGGCCATGTTGACAGCAAAGCAGTTTTGCTTTCAAAAAGCAGATCGTTTTGTATCTTGAACGTAAATTATAGACCAGATTTTTGGTGGCTTTGTCCCTGACTTAAGTGCAGTGAAGCTGTATTTATTTCCATTGCGTGAGGATCTACCTTTTTACACATCTTTTTTTTAATCCTCAGACAATAAAGACCTTGATTACTTTGGAAACACTTTTAAGAAAACACCAGTGCAAAAAACCATTTAACTGGGAGCATCTCTTCTCTTATGTGTCTTCTTTTGCAGCTGCCTTTGGTCTGTACTTCCCCAGGAAGGAGTACTCGGAGAACGTCTACATTGATCAGCCAGCAGGTACGCCACTCCTGCGCATCCATGCCTTGAGGGATTCACATGGGGAAGTGGCCCACTTTCATCTGTGCCAGAATCTCATCATTTCTCGAGCAAGATCCCATGAAAATCATTGGTTTCAAATCAGAGAAAAAACAGGACTTCTTTACCTCAGCAAAAGCATGGATAGAGAAGACTTCAACATGCTGTGTAAGTATGAGATGACTAGTTTTCCTTGTTGAAGTATCTGCTGTTAAAGTACACGCAGAGCGTGAGGCTTATCCATCAGCATAGGACCATCACATTTGGAAGAAAAACACATCTGCCTTTTTAAAAGTAGGAACCAGACCTGACAATACCCACGGGAAATCCAGGGAACCATATGCCAAAGCAAACGCACACCTGGGACAGATGCAGTTGCTCATGCTGTGGACTCCAGTACACTGGGAAGGTTGCATTACTGGAAATATTTATTTTTTTTTCCTGCGTTTCACAACTGTGTAAGTCTCAGCTTTACATTGAGATTCGTAGTTTGATCATCTACTGGTGCAAATTAAGCCAGTTCCACTGTGTTGTTGCTGGGTGCTTACTGCCCAGACCAGTGCAGTTAGGTTAGTTCAAACTCTTACATAAACAGTCTTTGAACTCTGGTAACGTGGGTTCACAAAGGACATTTGCATTTAACACCAAACAGGTCTTGGGAGGAGTGGTTAAGTGTACCTCTCTGCCTCTCTTGAGGGCTTTGTTAGGGAAGCTTACTATTGCACTGCAGAAATGAATTATCTCAGTTTTTTCCCCCTTCTTTTATGCTTTAGCAGTAAATTGGTTTTGGTGATTTTGATCTATGAGGAAATTAGGTATCATTAGATGGTGGAGGAGGAAATGGGTGAGGAGTTAATGGCATAGAGCTGTGATCGTTTGCAGATATTCTGCTCTTGGAGAGCCTGTAGTAACTGTCTTGAGTTTGCAAGAGCCATATATCAGCACTACCCTTTGACTTAGCTGCCTTGATGTTGAAATGTTCAACTTCAGATATTTAATGCTTTAGTTTTTTAAGTGCTGAGTGCTTGATATCTCACCCATTTTTGCTGCTTTTTTTGTACTTGGTGTTCATGAATATCACATAGCTATTTGTAACTGAACAAAGAAAGAAAAAACTACCCAGAACTTGAGAGCCTTGTTTTGTTCATGTGGATCAAAGTGACCTCGAGCATCTTTTCAAGTGAATTAGATCTGTTACCAAGATACTCTCGTTCCGTCTGTAGTCAAACCAAGGTAAAGAAAATAATTAAAGCTTGAGAGTGTATTAGTAGAAGCCACAGGCTGATTTTAACTTGTGCTCTCTTTTGAACAGCTCTCTATAGTTCAAAATGATGAAGCAATTTGTCCTCCAAATGTAAACAATTTGGACCATATGCACAACTCGTATAAACAATCAGAATGCAGTGACTTGAATTATAGTAGTTATAGGCCTGTCCTGAATATCTGTTGCCATTTCATGCAGTCGTTTTCCCTGCTGCCCTCCCACTTTGTTCTAGTCCCTCCAAAACCCAGTCCTATCTAAAAGCTGATTGCTAGTAGTGACCTGACTTATCCCAGTGTCTTACAGACAGAATGCCTATACCATTCTGTGAGCTGTACAACATAAAATTGGTGCTAGCACCTGTAGTTTTTGGGTTTGCTGGGGTTATTAAGATGTAAGGTCTTCCCACCAGCAGGTGATATATCGAAGAATTGGTTTATTACATAATAGCACTATATTTTTTTTATTTTTTTTTTTTTGGTGGAATAATGGACTAGAGTACAAAAAAAAGTAGCAGAAATGTTGGCTTGTCTTCTGTAAAATATTTCTTCCAGTGTTTATGGGGTTTTTTTTCTGAAGCTGTAGGAAACTGGATGCCGTTATCAAAGGTGATGCTGTATGTCTTCCTTTCATCCCATCCTTTCCAAGAGAAGGAATGCGACTCCGCTACACGCACCACTGTGTTCTTCTCCCTGATCAATGCTACTGCACCAGTTTGCAGTTCCCTGACAGCAAGGCAGCTTTGCTTCACAGAAATGGATCTCTCCTTTCACATCAAGGAGAATAAACCACCTGGCACATTTCATCAGCTCCAGTTGCCCTCAGTTCATCATCTGTGTCAAAATCTCAGCATTTCCTACAAACTACTGGCAGGTAAAGCTGGAACTGCGCCCCTCATGTACCAGCCATAGATGTAAACAGTTGTACAGTTGAGCTCTCTGATGCAGTAGATCCTCTAAATTGATCCCATAAAGGAAATTCTGTTGCAAATGTGAACTGAGCCTGAAGATTTTGCCTTTGAGATATACAGAGGGGATGGGAAGGAGGACTATCCCCTTCCCTAAGGAAAAGATTGGTTTTAGAAGTTTGCACCTGCTAAGAGCAGACTGGGAATGCCCTGAGCTTTATATTGTGCTTCTTCTAGAGCATAGGATCTTCCCATCTATTCCATGTTTTCTGCCTGCCCCAGTATAACCCCACAACCTCCTTCTGTTTCACTTCCGAGTCTGCCTTTCATCATCCAGTCACGATGTCCGAATGGATTACTGGATTGCGAAAAGAGTACTAAAGAAAGCCTGTCATGAGCCCTGTAGTGGGAAGTGCTTGCCCCTGTTTAAGCCGTGGCTGTGTTTTTTCAGCTGAAGGTGTGCCCTTCCGATACAACGAGAACACCACTGGCGTGAGTGTGACGCAGCGGCTGGATCGAGAGGAGAGAGAGAGATACGAGCTGATCGCCAAATGTACCGTGAGAGAGGGCTTCAGGGAAATGCAGGTTGAGGTGCCCTTCCTGGTCAACGTGTTAGATGAAGATGACTCTCCTCCCTTCCTTCCTAATGGCACCGATACTGCAGAGGCTGTCGTGGAGTTCAACAGGAAGGAGGTGATGTTCTCCTTTATCTGGTCCCTGAAGTAGGGGTGCAGTGGTGGGAGGCATGATTACTGGAAAGCACTGTGCTCTGAGTAATGGATCTCAGCCGTGAGCCCACCACTGCACTATATTCTACAGACCTGCAACTATAAAATCCTGAGTTTGTAGGATTCCTCTCCCACAAGTTATATCTTATTCAGACCTTATTGGGTTAGGAATGAAAACAGTGTAAAGGAATGTGAGCAGTTCCTCAGGTCAGGATGGACCATTGCTGAGGCTGTGGTCAGGGTTGCTCTGTCCCCATGCTGAGCTCTGTCCCATGTTTGTTACAGGGTTGCTTTCCCCAGGCGTCCAAAACTGTATGTTATTAGAGCAAGCATATGTGCCTATACTTCCCATATATGACAATCCGTATAAGATAGCAGATCTACCTTCAGAATGTTTATTAGGATGCTGTACTAGTAAAAGGAAGTTAGACCGTTGACTTCTGCAGACTTTGCACCTGCAAAGGTGTTAGTTTGTAGTGTCAGGCTGTTAGGGGAGAGCTCCAGGTTCTTCCTTTAATGGTGCCCTCCCACTTTTTCCTTTCCGATGCCAAAGTGATCTTTCAAGACGTCTGAACCCCTGGGTGTCCTTGTGTGTGGCCCCTGCACACGCACACCCCTTGCTTCAGTAAAGCAGCACACCTGTGGGCTCTGCGGCTCTCTCACTGGAGCAACAACCCTTTATAAGGCAATGGTACAGAAAAGGTGCTCCTTTTGGGCCTTAACTGACGCAATTTTTGTGAGAGGACTTCTGCTCCGTACGAACAACATGTTTTTGTTGTTGTGGGTTGGGGTTTTTTTTTGTTTTGGTTTTGTTTTGTTGTTGTTTGGTTTTGCTTTGGGGTTTTTTTTGTTGGTGTTTGTTTTTTTTTTTTTTTTTTAGTCAGATTTCCCTTAAAATTACATTTTTCTCCTATTTGTGTCTGGAAGGGCAAAGGATGATTCTGGGAGTTTGCTGCCACCTGCCGACTAGAACAAGTGTTGACAGGACGCCTACCAACATAGCACATTGGCCTGGGCATGAAATAATTCCTCTTTGTTTTTGAAAATGTTGAGATTTAGGAGTTTCCTTTGGCTCTGGATGACAGAAAGTGAAGGTTTCATAAAACCGTTTTATAAAGAAAATGTTCTTTTTGAAATGACATGCCTGCAGAGTGTTCAGAACATAGTGAATTTCACTGGCATGGGACGGGGTGGAAGTGCATTTTATTTGCAAACTTTCAATCTTTTTCTAGCAACTAAACGAACTTGAGGCATCCAAATTACTAATAAAAATATTTAAGGCCTTGTGGCTTCAGTGTCCAGGTAGAGAACAACAATCTAGGAGACTAAGCAGAAGATAGACAACCCAGGCCACTTCTGTCATTTGGGTAAAGAGTTTGACCTGTCTGACTGTATTTCATGTCTTTAAGTGCACATATTATTTACCTGCTTTTTTTTGGTGGGTTTTTTTTGGTTTATTGGGGTTTTTTTTAGTAGTATTGTAGAATAGCATTGATTTAAAAAATAAAATAAAATTAGAAAATCAAGAGCTGTGCATTTGGCCTCATTTCCTACCTTAAAAATTTAGCACTGTATTTAGGCATAGACTCAAACGACTATATGACAAGTTATTTTTAACTGCCATCTAACTTTGAGCTTCAAACTCAGACCCAAATAGGTGTGAAATAGTGATAACCTGAAGCTTAAAATGAATTTGAATGAAAGTGGGCTTGAATGAAAGCTGTAAGGTTTATTTGACCAATATTTCAATATCCCATATGCATACAAATGGAAGAAAGCTTCAGGTCATTCAGTAATGTCATTTATTATTTCCTTCTAGGGAACTGTTCTTGCAACACTAACGGTATACGATGCAGACACAACACCCATTTATCCCCTTGAAAGCAGCAGAAAGAAATACACAGGAACCATCATTACCGACGATCCCTGGATAAGTGAAACGTTTCGAGTAGAGCACATCTTTGATGAAATCCACTTCAACCCAAATGGCAGCCAAGTGAGGGGAACTCGCCACGAGTACAGTAAGGTCTCTTTCTTCAGTTAAGGAAGTTGCTTCTTAGTAATTGACCAGTAAGCTCTTGAACTTTGCCAAGCATTTTGTAAATATTTAGCATCTCCAGAATACGAAGTGTATGGGATGTTGTGTATACTTGATAAGCACGAGATTCTGATCGTGGGGTTCTCACCTTTGTAGGTAGAAGGGAAGAGACCTTCTCTAAACATCTTGAATGGGGCAGAGCATAACTCCATAGGAGTGTATTTTCATTTTTAACTCACCTTCTGTTTCTTGTTAGGAAAGACTTTGATATGTATATTTAGTTGGGATAGCAATATTGAAATGTACATTTGCAGATAACGTGGGTCAGTAATAGATTAATCTTCTCCTTTGCAGAACTGGTGCTGAATAAAAGTATTTCAGTCACAGACCATCGTTCAGTCCAGCTGGATGTTTTGGTGAACGACACAGAATTTCATGGCCCAGAAAGATCAGTGATGCTTCATTTCAATGTCTCCATCCTTCCTGTCAGCATTCAATTTCCAAACGTGACTTACCAGTTCTCAGTGAACAGAAATGCTGAACGCTTTGCGCAAGTAAGAACTGTGTTAATTGTACTTTCACTCTCTGTTAGAGACAGAGCTTAGTGGATAGATCACTGGGGTGAGATCCGTTAAAGAGTTGGTTTTAGCTGTTTTAAGTAGAATCAGTGAAAAATGTGATATCACTATGATTGCTGCTGGTTGCAGTGGATCGCGGGTAGACCAGACACTAGCCCTCCCATCACATAACAACAGAGGAGGCACCACACATGGCAGTATTAATAGAGAGAATATGTTATAGACAGGAGCACTTGAAACTATGAGTGGCTTAGGCATAAATAGCTTGAAAAATATCAAGGGCAAAAAAAGAAATTTGTCTCAGCTATTAATAGCTTTTCTCTAGATAATGGCTAGTTAGTAATTAATGTGTTTCTTCATTTAACTCTCATTTTAGCTTAATCACCACCATTGCCATTAATAATGCCTTCCAGAAACACTTTCTAGCAGGTTGACATTAATCAGGTGAAAATTACAATGTAATTCCTACAGAACATGTACATTAATAAGGAACTAGTTCAATATAATTAATGCAAAGAAAGTGAATATTAAAAACATCAGTGGTGAGCCATTTTGGGAGAGCTTCTGTAAAGTATATCTCATCACTAAATAAAGCTATAGAACTGCTGCTGTATTGTAGCAGAGAGGAGGACCGAGACTAAAATATGATCATCCCAATTGCAGAGAAAAGCAATTCATTAGAAGACTTCTAAGGAAGAATTCAGTTTTATTAATCGTTAAGCGTCCGGTTAATTGTAAAAAGAAAGAAAACGTAAAGTTAGATATATTGTGTGTTCTTACATTTAATCTGATGAAATGGCTTGATAGCTCTTTGGAGTATGGAACGGGCCTTTCCTGACCGATAGAAATGTTACTGCTTTGTCAAGGGACGTTTTACCCATAGTCTGCACTGAATATCTTAAGTAAGGGAAAGATACCAAGTGTGCTTATGTAGTGGGCTTCCTACAAAAATCTACTTTTTCATGATCTTTTATGAGGCCTTGTGGCTGCAACTTTTAAATTTGCAGTCTGCTTGAAGCTTCAGAGGATATTCCGTGCTTTTTGTGCAGACCACACTATTTTTGGTGTTCGTTTTGGTGTTAGGTCACCAGATTATGAAAGCTTTATTCTCAGGGGGGTATAAAACTCTTGTCTAGAGACTAAAAGAAACAATGGCGTAGGTGTGTAGGATACTCATAGTCTAGCTCTCAGCACATAGAAATGGTCCCCAACTGTATGTATGTCACGACGTGACTGTAATTGTAAAAAGTGATGGAAACTTAATTGTTAGATATGTATGAATATGGATTAATTAATTTTTTGTGTGTGCATGTATATGTATACGTATACACACAGATTTTATATGTAGGAGTACATGTACAATAATATTATGAATTAATAACGTCTCAATTAAATTTGGTTAAACTATGCCATGTTTGCCTGTTAACCGTGGTTACCATAGATTGTTTGAACACATTTGTTTGAAGTCTGGAACTGTATAGTTATCTAATTCCAGAATGCAATCCCAAAAAAAACCTTTAAGCTGATGGATTTGCACGTTGTCCGGACAGTCACACATCTGAAAGGGAATTGTAGGGTTTCTGGAAACAATGGCACTTCCCAGTAGCTGCTGTTTCACTGGGTGGCAGTAGTAGCAGTGAAAACTGTTCCTGGCAAGAACAAGTCCCAAGTCTGTGGGAAGAGATCTTCGTGCTTCCTAAACCCAAATTCACAAAGAGGTTTTGTTCTGATGCTCGACTAGCAAAGTGCAGAACTCATTGTGGCTCTGGAGATGGTGTTCTCAATCAGTTGAAGTGTCATCCGCTTACTTCTGAGACTGGGCGTGTATTTACAGTGTGCTTGGCTTAGAGCACAAGTCAATGTAAGCAGCTTAGTCCCCAGCACTTCACATTATTAAAGTCGTCTTCATAATTAGCTGTGATGTGCCAGAGCAGTGAGGAAAACTACTGGGCCAAATCAATATGAAGGCTGAACTATCTCTTGCCCTAAGGAAAACACAAGAGCGTGAAGAAATGATTAACTGCTGGGCTGATGCCATTTGTCTATTTGAGCAGCTAAATGAATTGAATAACAGAAGCATGGTCTGACGGTACAGGCTTGCCCAGTGGCATTTAACTTATCAAAGGACTTAAAGCTCTACTGACATTTACTGAGACAAATGATGAATAACATCGCCTGAGATTTTTAGAGAGCTTATATGTCGAAGTGTCCCTGGAATCCAGTGAAGAGGAACATTATCATTATCCAGACTTTATTAAGCTCTGGAGCTCAAAAGATGGATTTTTCCGTTCCTATTTCTGATAATGGTATTTCTGTGTTAACTATTGAGACTATCGCAGAATGCACCTTTGTAGGTTCCTCCACTGTATGTTGATGTTAATCCTGATTACCAGGCTATTTTTCACCCTCCTCATGAGAAAGAGGAAAGGGCCACTTCTGCCCCCTTCCCCTGGGGCTGTGCTTTGCTGCATCTGAGAGCTGTGCTGACTCCAGAATCTGCGGTACAGGGCAAAACGACAGGCTTGGGCTTTCCCTGATGGAATCATCCAAAAAGAGAAAGCTCGTCTTTCTGGTAGACGTTTCTTGAGATGACCATTCATAGCTTCCTGTCAAATTATACAGAGAAAAAAGAAGTGGCCCATGTTCTACTCTTAAGGATAGTCTGCTCTTCAGGGACCCCAAATTTCCAGGGTCCTCTCCATCCCCTTTGAAGGAAATTTCTTTGATCAAAAACATGCCTGGAGAAAGCAATTTGAGAAAGGACAGTTTAGTCTGTATAAAGTTTAATGTCATGGAACATCATTACGTTCTCCTACTGCCTCAAAGAAACACCATGTAAGCAGTTGCAAAACACTGCCAGTTGCAGCGCAGCACCAAAGCTAAGATGACGTGGTTCTGGAAGGGACCTGTCTAGACAGAAGGTCTAGACAGGTTTATGAACAGTTGAAGTCTTGTCTTCTTTTATTTCCTGCCAGTCCCAGCATGCTGTGGAGAAGAGATGGTGTGGAAGAAATAGCCTAACTTCTGGTTGCTTTAATAGTCTTTGTGTGTTATCCTGCCACCAAAAAAACCCTACAAAAATGGTGCTGAATGACCAGTCAGTGAATGGGAATAAGTTAGATCGAGTGGGACTATCCTATGGCAAGTATGCTTCTAGGACTGCAAAAGCTTCCTCTCTGAGTTTAAATAGTCTAGGTTCATAGGAAGAGGTCTTAGTACAAAAACCTTTCTTCTTCTTCTTTTCTTTTTTTTTTTTTTTAACAGTATTTAACAACAATGCCAAAACCAAGATGTGCTTTTACCATCAGCGGTGTTGAAAACACATCTTAACTGCAGTGTTTGAAAAGAATCCATTGCCAAGTTCCCTTCAATAACACCCCACCCTTCACATTGTGGCTTTCCCTGTGAGGAAAGCCAATGCCTCTGGGTCTGATCTGAGTCCCATTCTTGTAGCTGGAAAAAACAAAGTGAACTTTGGATCAGTTCCCATAGGAGCTGGACAGCAGACAGGGCTTTACTTTCCTGTGCTTCTTAAATAAATTGTTTCAGACTGGAGAGTGCTCTAGCATAGATATTCTGGCAGGCAAAAGCTCAAATATGGCTAACCAACATATTTTCATTTTTAGATGAAAATGTTTTAAAAATTGCAAGTGGGAAACAATGAGTTTCTTATTCCTTTTAAGGCTTTCAGAGCACTCTGCTGTCCGGAAACTTTTTGACTGTAGTATTACGAAAATCACGTAGTGGCAATTTCTGTCTTACTGGACAAGAATCTCAGCTTTGTTCACACTTAGCTCTTTGCTTTCTCAAGGAAGACTAAAATTTTTCTCACTGATCAGCCTGGGACAGAGCAGGGACTGAACTCAGACTTTGCCTGATCACAGGGTCTTGTTCGCACTGAACACTGTTGACAGTCAGCACCAAATATCACTGAGTCTCTGGGTCGAGGCTTTTTGTGTTTCCACTGCTAGCATGAAGACAATGGCAATGCTTTACCTCTCATTTTTTTCTGAGCATAAATCACATTTGAAGCATTCCTGTACTGCATTGGTAGTAAAGCACCAAATCTGTCAACCCAAGATAAATGCTGAACTCTGCAAGATGTGATATACTCAGGGTTTTTTTCAGAGGTTTTTGGGCAGCACAGAATCTTTTTGATGTGTAGTTTTGTTTCTGTTGTCTGTGATTTCTTTGTTGGTGTTTGAGCCTAGATAGGAAAAATCTGCATTGAAAACTGTATGAGATTCCGTGGTGTGAACATCACCTACAAGTTACTGTCCCCCAACGTAAGCTGCTATCCTGTCAACATACTTCAAGGCCGAGAAGGCAAATACGGAAGCCTTTATGTAAACGATTCCTCTGTGCTGCGCAGACCTGAATGTAAGGAAATACAATACACTATTCAAGCTACAGACAAGCAGAGCAGGAAACATACCAAAACACTCCTCACGATTGTATTGGAAGGAACTTGTAAGTACCCAGTTAGAACTATTTACTTATTTGCAAGTGTTGCCGGTATTAGGTGAAGCATTAGTAGGGTCATCTATAAATCGATGGCATTAACAACGAGAATGAGTCTGAGCTACAAGATACAGATCACCAAGTTTGTGTTTTGAGTTCTGACTCAGACCTACCTGTAGCAGGCACTTATTTGAAGAGCTAATGCACAGAAAGGTGGTGTATCGTATGCAATTCCTGACGTTCATGATGACCTTTTATTTAAAGGAATCTTGTCTGTGTGACCTTTATTTTGTATTTCACATATTCCTCCGGAAGGAAAAAAAAAAGCATGTGTGTATATATGCAACTACAAATTTCTGGCTTAAGTATATTTAGTAAATCGTTTTTCTCCCCACTTGTGTCTCCAGGTTTTCCTTTTTAAAAAAATATTTTGCTTAACACTCACGTAGCAATTGCACTGACTTATTCTACTGAAAAGTTCCTAAGGGCAGAATGGTAGAAGTATTCTGTAACAGCCACCAGCACAGGAGGATTACACTGGAAACATAGTAATTTTTCTCCAAATCATATTGCACTCTACGCAAAACCTTACAATTCTACCTCATAATTGCCTCGTTCCCTTCTATCGTATCAGAACTCCTATGCCAAGAGCAAATGGGTTGAGGAAGAAGAAACAAAAGCCTGCAATGGACTTTTTTTTCTTTTTTTTCTTTTTTTCTTTTTTTTTTGTTTTTTCAAGAGCCTTGTGCTGTCTGAAATTACACATTTCTAGCCTGGTGTTCTTCAGGCTACTACCGCATTAGCCCAAGTTCTAAGTAATTAAAATTTTTTATGAAGCTGTAAGTACTTATGGTCTCCAATTTCCTGTTATAAGTATATTAGCAAATTTATACAGTTCTGGGCATCAACAGCGTGCTATCAAGCAAAGATAGACATGCCATTTTGGTCTTGCTGTTTATCTTTTATTTCATGGAAGAGAGACACCTGGACTTTATTTTAATTGTTAGCTAAGTTTACTGATCGTTGGGTCAGTCAGTGTTTAGTCTTTCACTGCTTTCTTCATCTTTCTTTCCTTCCTGTCTACTCCTACGAATAGAGTTTTCCTTCTGATTTGAGCTGACTTGCTTGTGTATTCATCACCCTTGTCCTGAACTGACAGCAAACACTTTTCCCACCAGTTTTAAAAAAAGAAGAAGACTGCCCCGAATCTTGTGCTGTGAGTAAGCACCATGCAGAATGTGAAGAGTGTGGTGGCCTGGGAGTGCTAACAGGAAGATGCCAGTGGAGACAGGGGAGTGGAAAAGGTACATTTCTGTTGTGTGGAACCAAGTTTCTGCTTAGTTTTAATTGTGCGTTTGACTTCCGTAGCTATCAACTGATTTATTCTGGTGGGACACCGTGGTATAGTAAACTACACAGAAGCTGGGACTAAAAGTGTTAATCATAATAACTGAAATGAAACATGCACTAGAAAGGAAAATGAGGTTGAGTTGCAATGGTCATTCTTCATCTTCGACCTTGCAACGTTGAACACGATACATATAAAAACACCAGGTAGAGAAATGGGTTTGCAGCAGTGGAACTGGAACAAGTGAGGTGGCTTGCAAGATTATCCCTGCAGCCATGATTCGAGTTTGGAACATACTGATGAGCCTCTGAGCAGGTATGCCCTAGCAAACATTGAGGACAGAAGTGGTGTGTCTGTTGTCTCTGTTTGCTCTGCTCTGTAGCGCAGATCTGACAGGTGACGGTACTCTTGACTCTTCCAGAGCAATGCTTCTGTGCCAATGCTTTATTCCTTCAGACTTGATGAGTATGACAAATTCCTTTTGACTACTTGTAACCTTCATATTCAAGTATGTGTGAAATTTTGTAGAGACATCCTTCGTTGTGAAAGCCACTCTCCAGTCTCAAAATGGCCAACTAGCTCTTTTTTCAACTAATACTCGCTGTGACTGCAAGTGACATGCCCAAAGGGCTGTCACAAGCAGAAAATACAATGAAAAATATATTTCCTCCAGTTGCTTTTAGCTGTCATCTGGCCTGTTACTTGAGCAGATGATAGTTACATTCACAGATCTTTATATTAAAAAGAAATGTGTGCTTTGGTGTGTCAACCTGCACTGAGATGATGCAGTAAGTTTTCCTTCAAAGCCCTGTGGTATTTGTGCAGCTGTCTCTTTTTTTTTTTTTGTTAACAGGGATCACCACAAACTATTCCACATGCACCCCAAGTATCAAGACTTGCCCGGACGGCATCTGTGACGTGGTTGAGAGCAAAGATCCAGCTGTGTGCCCCCAAGACTGCACAAGTACGGAAACGTTTTAGAATGAGCTTTCCTGGGTCACTGCTAAATCTGTTCCATTTCCTTGATCCCAGATAACTTTATAAGCTCAACATATTTAGCACCTCTGTATTGTCATACCTGCATTTGAATCATAAAAGAGAGTTGAGGTTATGGGGACTAATCTTTTTTTAAACCAGTCAGCCAACAGCTATTGGTCGGCAGAGATGGAAAGATAAGGGTTTCTCAGTAATTCTCATTCTGCTCCCCATGTTAATTCACAGATAGTGGATTTTGGTGGAGGTATTTGTTGAAACAGGTATGGGTTTTAGGCAAGTTAATGCCCTGTTTCCAAACTTGAGCACAATATGATAGAAACCATGTCTATTGAACTCCATTTTAAATAAGTGAGAAGAAACAAATTTCCATTTTAAATAAATCATTTTGGGGAAATGCACCTAGCCCTATTTGACAGGTGAACATCAAAATGATCCAGCACTTTATCTATTTGAAGATATAGGCAGAGGTTCGTATGAACAGCATTTATGAAGAAAGAATTCAAATGCATTTGTGTGTTTTCTTGAACACAGCTTTCCACATTTCACTCATTTACCCGCTTGTAGCTGAAAGTTCACAGATGTAAAGATACAAAGGTTAGAAAAACAGTGTATTGCACTGGAGCAATTTCAGTCTTCTATTAGATGATAGTTTTTAAGCAAAACTTGCAGAACTTGCTTGGTTTCTGTCTATGCAATGCTGTTTGTGATTAAAGGCAGTTTGTAGATGAAAAATGTCACAACTAATGGTCATTTTTATAATATATGCAGAAAAAAAGTGATTTACTTGGAAATACATTTGCAGTTACTCTGCATGAAGAACTCCTGCTTGAAATCAAGAGTGGTTCTGTATGAATCTCTGCACTTTCTTCCTAATATTAAACAATGCATCTTTAGATATCAGAAGATTCATTTTTTTTATCACTTACACATGGCACTTGCTCTTGGTGCCTTCACTAGACTATCTCACGGCATTTTAAAGGTGTGATTAAGTATTGTTATCTGCATTTGACAACGGAACAAATGATAGCTAGAACATCACATTGGCTTTTCCAAGGTAAGAGGAAATTGGCATCAGAACCAGGAGTGGAACTCAAGTAAGTAGACCACTGGTCTATACCACTGGACCCAGCTCAAGAGTTAAAGAAAAAACAGTGGTGGAGAGAAGCTAAAATAAATAGACTAGAGAAGATATTTTAGCGAGGATTTTAAAATGTTAGATGACCTCACTGATAGAGAACTGTAATGCTTTATGAGGAGAGTCGGGGCAGCCATGAGATGATCATTTGAAGTAGAAGTTTGGCATTAAATAATGGGATTTATATAAGGTTTTAAGGGGTAACAGGAAACTGGGAAAGTATCACAACTATACAAGCAAAGAGAACTATTGTATTTTTATTATAGATAAATTTTGATCCGGAGTCTTGCATATTGGAAATAACTACTATTCAGGGCTAATGTTCAAGCAGCCCAAGGTCCCCTCATTTTAGGGTCACAGAAACTTCAGAATTGAGATTCTCTCCTAATTCTTAGGAATCCCTGTCATTATTGCTGCACTGTGTGCCCTGTCAAATTTTGGATGCATACTAGGATAAACCCATAGAAAACTTTTGAGCCTTCCCCCCAACTCCCCTTTAACTGCATGTCAGAATCTTAGCTCTTGTCTGTATTTGGTTAGGTGGAAACATTATTGGTGGTCATGGGAAAGGCACTGGAAATCTTGGAATTAAGTCAGGTCATGGGATTTGTTACTGCTTCCCAAGACAGAACTGTTACTGTGAGAAAGATGATATCAAGGGTAAGTCTCAACATTATCTGCTGTTCTTCTGTTTGTATCTACCATCTGTACATACACAGTGATCTAAACTTGTGGTCATGCTAACAAGCAATATCTTTGGTCAGAGATTGTCAATATAAAATTAAGAGCTGGCACCTTGACTACTTCTGTTGAGCCTGAAAATTTCCAAAGAGGGGCATTTCTGCTCTTGGATAAAGGTTCTTTTTTAACTATCACTACATGACAAACAGGTTGGTCATCCTTTGATTTCCAGCAGCATTTGCATTTCAGTGAGACTCATCTGATATTTGCAAAGGCAGCTAGGAAGAGTAGAATAACAACTTCCTGATCTTTTCTGAAAATCTTGGCTTCAAAATGTCAGAGGTAGCCAGCACCCATTGTGTTAAGAGGAGGACTGGATTACTTTTTTCATTGACCTTTGTTTAAACGGAAAAGCTCTATGCAGTTCTTTGAAACAGATTGAAGGGGATTAAATAATGTTGATTTTTTTTCAATTGGTTTTATTACTGCTAAAAAACATAATAGGAAATATTTTGTATCTCTAAAACCAAATTGTTTATAATATATTTGTATATATAGAGAGGGATATATCAAAATATACATTTGCTCTTTTCAGTAAGTTTTCTATTGGCATAAGAAAAAGAGGAAGCAGAAAGCATTTTGCTTTATGGTTTTTTCTTTTTTTTTTCCTCCTTTTTTTTTATTTCCATTCCAGAAAGGTATTGTGCTGTTTCATGTTATTTCTGAGGTACAGCTTGCAGAGGTAGATAAATTAACTCTGCATCTGAAGTCAGGATTATCTGATGAACAGTGCAAATGACTGTATCGTGGATCTCACAGTTTATTTGGGATGCTGTCTGTGGGTACTTAGACTTAAAGAAACCTAGTTTCCAAAAAAAGGTACTAAAAGTGCTTCTGCATAATGGGAAGTAGTAAATTGGGATAAAAAATGCACTTCACTCTAGAAGCAGTTGCAGCATTTAGGCAGTGTTTTCAGAAACAACTGTTATGTTAAATACAAACCAGAAATATTCTAAGTCTCCTTATTAAAAAGATGAAGAGAAATATTCTTTAATATCTAAAAATTGACATAATGAATTAAATTCATAATTGAAGATTTTAGTTGATGGGTTGAACAGCTCTAACATAGACTGTTGTCTGCAAATAAAATTCAGTCATAGGTCTCCAGAGAGATAAGTGGTATCAGAAGATCAATATATGGTAGGCTGAGTCTCAAAGAAGAGTGTCAGTAGTAACCTGTGTCTAGAAAGATAAGAAACACAGCATCAGGCTTGCAGTTAGGCAAACAACTACATGCTGGTGTCCAAAAGGAAAATAAAAAAGGAAAAAAAAATAAATTGGCAGGTACAGTGGGCATATTTGCTAGTCCTCAAATTTCATTGAGAGTTAGCTATTTTTTCCTCTAGGTTTCCCAGTTTTTGAGTTCTGTTTGTCACACCTGTGTGCATTAAATGCACTGCCAATTCAGAATTAGGAGACAACAAGCAAAAATTCTAAGAAGCTCTTCTTGGTCCACAGAGCAACTATGTGATGATGTGTGCAAGACTGTGATAGCAGGGGCAGTGCTTCTGTCCTTCATCATCTCCGTGCTGCTTTCTTCCTATTTCATCCATCGTTACCACAAGAATTCTCCAAAGCCACCTATTGCCTCCGCAGAAATGACGTTCCGCCGCCCAGCCCAGTCCTACCCCATCAGTTATTCTTCCACTAACGTCCGCCGGCCTTCTTTAGATTCCATGGAGAACCAAGTGTCTGTAGACACCTTGAAAATACCAGTAAGCCTCCTGTCATTTTGCATGCTCTTTTTTGATGTCTGTCTTGTTCCTAGAGACTGTTGTGCATGCATGCAGAAAATATTACAGAAATGCAATCTATTCATAGAAACACCCAACTCAAATATCTGAATCAGAAATCACATGTGCAGGCAGGGAACAGAAGATACTTAATAAGTAATTGGCTGAACCGTATAATTACTCTGAGGCCAATATATTCTTCCACTTCAGCTATGTTCTAATACACTGTAACATCTTACGTCTAATTTCACACAATGTTTTTTTTCTACATGTAACTCTGCATTTGGCAGTAGTGTGTTTGGATTTTTTACCTTAACACTGTCCAGTTAAATACAATCAGCAGGTTTGTAGTCTCCCATAGTACTAGAAGGATAAGTTTAAAGCAAAAGAAAACAACTTACTGGGACCTGTTCCTGATTTCTGATAAACAGATTGTGGGTGTCAGTTGGAGTGGGAATTTTACCCCCATTTTAAGGATTTTTGTCCCATCATGCTATTATACTTTTAATCTAGTTTCTTCTGTGTTGAATTGCATATTGCCCAGGATGCCTGCTAGCTGGTGCATTTTCATATACCAACCCTTTTTCATGGGCTCCTTTTCTGCCCTGCAGGAAGATCCAAAGTGGGAATTCCCTCGGAAGAACCTAGTTCTGGGCAAGACTCTTGGAGAAGGAGAATTTGGAAAGGTTGTCAAGGCAACAGCATTCCGACTGAAGGGAAGGGCTGGCTATACCACTGTAGCAGTGAAAATGTTAAAAGGTACATTCCCATCTGTGTCTGAAATGTTTTGAAACCTATTTGTTGTAAGCTCTGAATGGATTCTAAGAAGGGATAGCATGAAAGTGAAAGGTTGGCTAGAAACAACCACTGCCACAGCCTCTCTTTCTTCCAGCATTCTGTTATATTCTGACAGACTTCTTGCTTTAGGAGCTAGCATCACATTGATACAAGTAAGTAATTTGCACAAGTAATTCTAATTCATGATGTGCAAGGAGAATGTCTTAACATAGCAAACATATTTAATTTTGTTAGGCATTGATGAAAATATTGCAAGATTTTATTAAAGCTTTCTGATTTATTTTTTTTCCCTCTACCCAGTTTTCTTTGACAGAGCTTTTTCAACAAATCATGTTATAATCATGTAAAGAGACAGAATAGGCCTATTAAGTTACTTCTCTGATTGAGACTTCCATCCACTTTTATACTTTCTGATCTGCTTTTCAATTACTAGGATCTCTGCCAGACTGGCTTAAATAGCCCAGTGCTGTCTCCTGGTGTCTTCAGCTTTCCCTAAGACTTTAAAATTTGGGAAAACAAAGCATGCCTAGGTAATGTTAAGATGATAATGTGAGAGCTTGAGCTCAACCATTCATTGCTGCTTATAAGTAAAAACATGTTATTATAGGGAAAAGTTATACTGCTTATTACCATTTCTATTATATGCAGGGTTTTTTTTTTTAATAAAAACCCACATCCACAGCTGCTTAAGAGCACAGATCCTGCATATCCCATCCTGTTACCGAAGAAAGAAATGCAGTATGAAGTGCATGCCTGTATTGCAAGCAGTTCAGAGGAGAATAGGTCATATGAAGGAAGTCTAGGAACTGATTTTTTTCGGAAGTGAAGACTAGTTAATCATTACTTACAATGCTCAACTAATGACCTGTATATCATTATCAATAGAATAGTCTTAGTCATTTTTTTATTTAATATTTATTTGCACACTTAGCGTCACTGCTTTTTCTAACATAATTTCATCAACAACATGTGATTGAGATTCCAAGACACAGTGGTAAAAATGTTGCTTTTACTTACAGATAGTTTTAACATTCTGCTTTCCCTAGCTATTATGAAGGGCAGAACTGATAATGCAAAGGAGTAACCCTTTATTTTAAGTGCGTCACTTTAATAAATTGATATGACATTTGCAGTAATACTTCAGGCTCTAATGAATCCTTTTGTAATGTAAATTACATTGCGGATAGTCACCTGAAATTCCATTTTCCAACTTGACTGTGGAGAACATCTGTCATTTTGCAAAAATTTGTCTGTTGTTATCAGAACTGTGATACCTTAACTGTTAACACATGACAACTCAAGCATAAAGAACATTATATTAGTCCACAGTGATCTTTATAACGCTGTCAGGGAAGTACAAAGGACAGTTATTTTGGATGAGGCCAGCATCACCCATTCTTTCCCTGTAACAGATGCAAAGGGGGTATTTTGTCCAAGTATTATGGGCTCTGCATGGCCTGATCTTTAAATGGGAATGGTGTGTATACCGGTATGCTAAAGGGGAAAGCGTCTTGCTTATTGCATAAAAGGTATCTCCTGCCTGAGCTGTGTAGATAGGCACAATCTGAACAGAGCAAGGTAGGACTCCCCCTACTTTGTCAGCTTGGCTTTATGGACTGGAGAGGGAACAAGGAGCAGTAAGAAATTAACTGAACCCAAGCAGTCTTGAAGCTATGGATGGAGGCTTAAAGAAACAGCCCATTATTACCACTTCCCTCACATGAATCAAATCTGACCTCCTGAATGATATGAGTGCCCTCATTGCAATAAAGGAGAAAACAGCAACCAATATGGAAATAGATATTATTCACAATTTGTAAAAACAAGGGACATAAAGCTTCAGAGCAAATAGTCTATTTTGTACACTATCAAAGTTAGTTTTTCCAGCAGATAAACAGGCGTAGTACATGGGGAACTTTGTTCTGTTCTTGCACATCTTATACAGTTCCAGAGCTAGAGAAATATGACTTTCCATAGGCATTAAGTTCATGTTGTTCATTTTAGTTTTACATAAATGCATATTTTTTTAATGTCCCTATCAGTAGTGAGAGACCATCTGATACTACCTTCCCTGGGGCAGAAGACTCTGAAGTCTGAGTGGAGGTTCCTATAAGATAATACATGGCAGATAGAAACCTATAATACTGATAGAAACATATACTAGAACAGAATAAAGAAATTATTATTACAAGAGCAAACTATAAGCACATGTATTTTAAATGGATACGTAAATAAGTCCTTTGGTGTTTACAGCCTTTATGGAAAAACCTACAGTACAGGACTGAAGAGTAGAAGCTGAGCTTGTTTTTAAATAAGGCTAAAGTAAAAGTGACCATGTACTTCTCAACTGTCCACTAATGACACTGTGTAGGAACTATCCAGGCAAGTTCTGTGTGTCAGAGAGATTAAGTATGAGGCAGGAAAAAAGGTTGTCTCTGGCCTATGGTGTCTTTATGACTAGGGATCTTCTTCAAGCCCCAGTGTGTTCAAAGAGGAAGTTTGTTAGTCAGAACAACTCCGCAAAACCAAAATGCTTGAAAAGCTAAGAAAGCCTCCGGGGGATTTATAATGTCATACGATTCTCACGGTCATCAGCGGAGTCTGCGTACATTTCTTCCAGTGAAATCAATCTGAACTGTATGTTTAACTTCTGAACTGTAAATCTGGATGTGTATTACAAGGGTAAAGCCAGTAGATAGGTGAATTTTTACTCCACCAGAAAATGTATTTAGGAGGAGGACTGTATGGTGGGAGTTAAGAGAGTGAGTCCTTTTTGGTTTACTGACATAAAATCTTGGGGGTTTTTATGCTTCTGAAGATTTGATTGCACTGGTTCACCCTAGAAAGTCGCTTTAGAACACTAGAAAAGCTCTGCAATAACTTGATGGCATCAGAGTTTTCCAACCTTTCATACTTCGGATGGTACGTACGAGATCTCTTGAGTAGTGCTTTGCTAACCACAGCTGTGTGTTTGGACACTTCCTGCAGAAAATGCTTCCCAGAGCGAGCTGCGAGATCTACTTTCGGAGTTCAACCTTTTGAAACAGGTGAACCACCCTCATGTCATCAAACTTTATGGAGCCTGCAGTCAAGATGGTAAATATTAGAAACTTGTTACTAAGATGAGAATGTCAAGCAAGGAAATGAAGAGCAGTTCATTGATGGGTTGGGACCACTGCTGAGCACCTTTTAAATTTGCTGCTGGCTGAATAAATGGGTGACATGCAAGAAAAGCAGTGTTTGAAGGGAAGGGGAAATGCTAATTCAGTGTAACTAAGTATTCTTCCTGTGGTTTTCTTCAATACATATTTTGATTCTGAAGCTGTTTGAAATTTAACCAGTGTCCTACCAATTCTCCTCCGAGCAATATGTATTTTTATATTATGTTGATGATCAGTGTTTTCAAATATGGGGTATATTTAAATTTTAATGGAGTTTTCATTGTGGTTGTTATTATTCATACTAAAATAATGCTTTTGAGTCCTGAGCCAAGGAGTGAGATCTGCCTTTCAAAAAAACCCAGAAAACAACAAACATAAGCCAAAAAAACCAAGCAAGCAAACAAACAAAAAAATCCAACAACAAAAAAATAAAACTGCAGATCCTTTTGTTAAAACATAGTGGGATAGTTAGATTGATAGTTTTATTCCTCTGTCACAAAACTATTGTCTCTCTCTTGTTGTGAAACAGTTGCTAAAAGCCACAGTCATTGAAAGTGTATTTCAAGGGGGAAAATGTTCAGACACATGTGTTACAAACTGCTAATGAAGAACATTTTCATTGTCGTACGTGGGAACTGATCTGAATCGTTTCTGTTCATTTTAAATGAAGTTGCATGGCAACATCCTCTTCCTTTTGCATCTGTAATTGTGCAGCCTAAAATCACAGCATGCATGCTGCAACCTTGGCAGGTCTTTGCCCACCCAGTTCTGTTGCAACTGGCACTTCTAGTTGTCGACAAAGAAGATAATTCAGGACTGTGTAATCTCTGAATCTTAGTAAGGTAATGAACCAGCAGCAGGGTGGGGTTTTTTTGGTTTTTTTTTTTCAGTACAATGAATTTTTTCATCCAAAAGCAAGTGAATTGTTTCTGAGTCACAGGCTTTTAATAAATATCAAGTTAATTCATTACCGTATGAGGTGGGAGGGCTTTGATACAGCAGACAAATGTATTTAGCATTAAAGCACTGAGTGGGTATTATTCATGTGGGTAACAGGGAGGAGAAACTAATGGATTGAAATGTCAGAATGTTTCTAAGTGCTCTGAAAAGGCACCTTAAATACAACACTGGAAATAGCAGATAATTGATGAGCTCAGTATCACACACTCCAGAAATTACTTTTTTTTTTTAATAAGTTCCTCGAAGTCAGGCTGTTTCACAGATCTGATTTGTAAGAAGGCTGTTCTCCTTTTCAGCCTCAGATTATCGAGATGAGGGAATATGGGCAGGAGTATGAGTTCTGCATTGATTTAGGCTGAAATTCACTCCCTTTGCATAGAAGATCTCACCTAAAAATATTCTATGATTCCATGGCTGATTCGGTGCCTTTCACATGAAAGCCAGAGGTGTCTGGAGACTCTGACTCTCCAAAACAATGTGTTGATTAGCAGAGACTTTTTTTCAAAAAAAATTAAAATCATTATCTATTAATTGCTTACTTATCAGCGTGTTTGGCTTATTTCAGGCCCACTGTATTTAATTGTGGAATACGCCAAGTACGGATCCTTGCGCAGTTTTCTCAGGGAAAGTCGAAAAGTAGGACCAAGCTACGTGGGTGGCGATGGCAACAGAAATTCAAGTTATTTGGATAACCCTGATGAGAGAGCCTTGACAATGGGAGATCTGATATCGTTTGCGTGGCAGATATCACGAGGAATGCAGTACCTTGCAGAAATGAAGGTAGGGCAGCCTAATAGTGCTCTGATCATGCCCTTGTGATAGATGGACTTGGCAGCAGCCAGCTCCTCCACAAGTACCATAAAATCTGTTGTTGGTTTCTTCCAAAAGCTTGTCCATCGTGATTTAGCAGCCAGAAACGTATTGGTGGCAGAAGGGCGCAAAATGAAGATCTCTGATTTTGGCCTCTCCCGTGATGTGTATGAAGAGGATTCATATGTCAAGAGGAGCAAGGTACAGTGCATATTAAAAACAGTAGTGGGAATTAGTACCTAATCAAAAGAATGAATTTATACTGCAGGACTTGAGCACAGAAGTAAAAGATAATGGCTGCTTTTTATTAACTTAAAATAATTTTCTATTTTGAAGAAACAAAAAATGAAGAAAAATTATAAGCTTAATTGGTGAGACAGTAATATATATATATGTGTGTGTAAAAGATGTATCATATTTAAGTCACCATTACCTCCTCCACCTCTTATTTTTTAACTTGCAAAACCCCCTGATTTATTTCTAATAAATAAAAGTTAATAAAAGAAGGGTCACTATGATGATTAAGGCCTTGGAGCATCTGACTTACAAGGAGAGGCTGATAGAGATGGGTTTGTTTAGCCTGGAGAAAAGATGGCTCAGGGGGATCTTACCAATATATATAAATACCTGATGGGAGGGAATAAAGCCAACAGAGTCAGACTCTTCTCATTGTGGCCAGGTGACAGGATAAGAGGCAATGGGATCTATTTTAAATATGAGAAATTCCATTTAAAGAAAAGAAAAAATCTTTTACCATAGCAATGGCCAAACACTGGAACAGGCTGCCCAGAGAATCTGTGTCCCTGGAGATAATCGAAACCTGTCTGGAAATGGTCTCAAGAAACCTGCTGTGGCTGACCCTCCTCTGAGCAGAGGCTTGAGGTCCCTGCCTACCTCAGTGGTTCTGTGATCCTGTGAAAAATTGCAAGAGCAGGATGAATCTGCTGGTTTTTAAAAGCTATGTGCCATATAGTCTGTCATAAATGATTTCCTTTACTTAAGTCTAGAGGATTCACACAGGATGCTTAAAAATAGCATGTGTTTTGTTAATGTAGATACAGAAGAACAACGCCTGTTTTCATTGCAGGAGCTTTTAACTACTAACCGTTTCATAGGTAGAGGGCAGCCCATTAGTAAACAAGGTGGGGCCTCTCATCCAGTTCCTCGTCGCACTGCTTGAATACACAAACAAAAAAAAACCCATCATTTTTCTCCATCTCTTTTACTATTTATAATGACAAATATAAACAAACAAAAAAATCCCAAGGAGTTGAAAAAAATGCAAATCACTTCTATAAAGATCCTAATTTGGGGAATTATCACATCTATGCAGAAGACTTGAAGCTAAGCCCTCCCCCCTCCCCCCCCCCCCAATACTTTCAAATCTATGAAAGATCCTAAATCTTACCAAAGATACTAAATCAATCAAAATGTATGTCACAGGTCAGAGTAGATTAGGAGCTAATGGTACCTGCCAGAGGTTATTTAAAGCAATTCTGTTTTGCTTGCCACAATGAATTATTGTCAGGTGCCTAGATACAGTCCTGCCTGCTCACAGCACTTGTGGCAGGACTCAGCATACAGTGACATTCCACCTGCAGGACTGTGCAAACGAAAATTAGATGGAAAGATGAGTTGTTGAGTCACGTGACTACTTCTCGAAAAGAAACTCTTTGAGTGTAATAACTTCGAGACTGAGAAGATAAGTTAAGGCTTGTAATTTATTTGTTCTTGGAAAAAATATCATCAAATATAGCAAGGCAAGTCCTGCTTTCTGCCTGTTTGCATTCACCTGTCACTGACATCAGCAGAACTTTGACAAGGCAATCCCAGGCCAGGCTGTGATGTTCACTAGCACCACTTTCTGTTTAATCACAGATGAGTAGTGTTCTTTGAGTTCCCTCTATGGCTTAATCCAAAAGAATCGCTAACAGAATTTTGTGTCTCCGAAAATTCTAGAATTGAATGAAAAGATTTCCTTAAGTACTGTGAATTTTCAGTTTAGCTTTCCCTGTTTTTTCAGGCCAGTTTGTGTGAATGTTTTTTGAGCTGAAATAAGTTGCGAAGGAAAAAAGCCTTTTTGGAAGACATGATCGTATGTAAAAGGGCTTTGCCATGTTCCTTTAGCTGTCTTCTGATGTATGCGTTCTACATCGATCTAAATCAGTTGCTCTGTGTTTTAAGAATGATGTGTTTACGTAAAGGCAGTTTCATTTCACTTGACAGGGTGTTGATCTACTGAGTGGATGTTTTTCTCTCTACTTCTGAGACACTCATCATCGTAGTATTATTCAGAGCCTAACAAGCATCTGTCTGCTTGCATGGGGAAGCAGGAAAAAGAAAAAACTGAGAGGAAGGAAGAAGGATAAGTTTCAAGTCCTACTGAAACAGTTGTTGCACATATAAATGAATTTCATGAGAACAAGAAGTAAGGCATATGAGTGCCAGTGATATTGTTACGAAGGTTGTGAAGCATCTTGGAAAATTTGCTAACTGGGATGGATTTTTCAGACTTTAGTAGTGAATTTCTGTCAGTGGAAAGTAGCAACTTGCAGATTCAATTTAGCAACCATTAAGCTAATACACTGTCCAGGTACAGTTCTGAAACCAAAGGTAACTCAACATCTAGGTGCTTTCATTTATGCACCATCCTTGATATAAAGGAGATAGCTTTTCCTCTTTAATCACCCTTCCCCATCGTTTTTGCATTTGCACTTTTCCCAGAAGCAATGAGAAGACAGACATTAATGTTTGCAGAATATAACTCTTTGGATGAAGTTCTTAAGAAGAGAGTTTAATTCATCTGACTTTAAACTGGTGACCATCTGGAAAAAAAAACCCACCAAACCACACCACCTTATTGTACATAATTAGATTACTAAAGTGTGTGGAATTAAATGAATGAGTGAGTTTAAAAAGTCTTAAAATTGTTCTCCTCACTGTTTTTCTTCTGAAATGCCAAAACATGTAGTCCATTGGAAAATATTAGAGTATGGTTAAGAGTATCCATTACCCTTTTGAAGATAAATACCTTGTTTTTCCACTTGGAATGTTAATTTTTTCACCAGCAATTGCATTGTTGCTTTTCTTTTTTTCTTCCTAGGGTCGGATACCTGTTAAATGGATGGCCATAGAGTCCCTATTTGATCATATCTATACAACACAAAGTGATGTGTAAGTGTAAATTCTTGCATTCTTTATGGCTTATGCATTTATTTAAGGAGATGAGGGAGAAAGCACAACAAGGTACATCGTAGCCAAACTGCTGCTCTTACAGAGAGACATGAAGAACAGAGCTTGGACAGCACCATCAGCTGGCAGTGATACCTAAGATTTTTGCTGTTGAATTAAATTTGAAGAAAAGATTATCAGAGGTATTTAGGTACATGATTCCTGTTGAATTAACAAGGGTTGGATCTGTTCATGTGATGTGGTTGTCTTTGTATATATAGACACAAATTGTTAGTCTTTGCTAAAGGTAATGCTCATACCAAAATTCACAGTTCCTGTTCATCACTTCTCTGTAACACTTGCTGAGATGATGATGATGAGAGATGGGGTGGGAAGAAAGAAAGGAAGAAGGATTTAACACATGGCCTCACTCCTGCTGAAATCACCGAGAAAGCTCCAATTAATTTTAATGACAGCCAGCTTAGACCTTAGCAGAACCAGTTCCAGTGCCAAGGCACAAGTGCATTTGCATGGTTATGGAAACAGCTGCTGAAGATGGACATGCCTCTCTCTACACCTGTGATGATGAGGTGGCAGAGCAACCACAGCTAAGCTGTTTTCATCTCTGATAAGCAAGGAGGCAGGCAGAGGAGTGTTTGCATACTTTTAACTCGGGAACAGATCCTTTCATTTCTTTCTCTCTGGGATGAATGATGCTTGTGACTAGTCACCAGGCAGGTGCTGTAAAACTAACTATTATTTACTTAAGAGAAAAACCTCTACGGGACTTCAAAAGCAGTACTTATGCCTGATTTTCTGCTAGGTAGCATTTTGATACTTTACAAGCTTCCTTTGCAAGAGGATCCAACTGAAGTAATGTTTTCATTAAACGTATACGAAATAAAACATATCAGTCTCAATTACATTTCACTTTGGAGTAAAACACTTTGATAACAGCAGTATGTGCAAACGGGAGCCTTCTGATTTTTACTTCTAAAATGATTTACATTCAGTTTTTACTCTTCTCTCTGCAGGTCGGAGCAGTTTTAGTGAAATAAAATATTTTGCTTGCCTTGGAAATTCCTTACAAAATTTCCAAAATATTTTCATTTACTTTGTTTTGCTTGGAGTAAGAAAAGAAAACAAGATTGGAGTAATCCTCAGGAAAATGTTACTTTTACTTAGACCTGTTTACAGTTTTTTCTGGGTCTCTTTTTAACTTCCTCAGAGTATCCATCATGCTGACCTGCTTCTCTGCAATGACTGTTCCCGGAGAATTGTTAAAATTCTTTTAAAATCTTCTTAGCGTATTTTTAATTTCTTAATTTTCTGCAAAACAGATTTGTTACTGTGGTTTGGGGCCAGAACAGATTATGTTGTCATGTAACTGCCTCTTCTTTGGTCATTGATTGCTCTTCTGGATCCAATACCATTCCTCCCTGCTTGTTTTCCTGATGGGCTGCTATTAAGCCCAACAGCCCATCTCTCGTACAAGTGATACAGTGCCAGGCAGGGATTGCCCAGCTGGCAAGCTCTCTTGGAGGCCTGGGCAACATGCTGGTTCTGTGCAGCTTTACTGCTTCCCAGATCTGGATTAGTATGTCCATGTAAAGCCACGCTGATTTACAGATTTCTTGGAGATGCATCAGGTATTCTTAACAGAGCACTGCATTTTGCTTTGTGGATCTGCTTCGATACAACGGCATAAAAGATCTAGTGTTGGCCACGCTTAAACGGTGACTTGGACTCACTGGTGAGGTCATCTTCACCACTCATGCCATTACACATGAAGTAACCTAAAAGTGTTATCTAGCAGCTCCTAATTTAGCTAAATCCCTACCGATTTGGATGAATAGTACTGAGTATAGAGAGTTGCAAAGTGAATCCTCTCCAGCTCTAGGTCCACAAGTGCCAATCCAACAGCAGCAAATTGACAAATGAAATATATTTTTTTTCAGCATTTTAGATAATTACACTAATTGAAAATACTGTAATATTTTATGAATATTCTTTGTCATTTGTGGTGATGCAATTATATTTTAGGTGAACATATATCAGAAACCATTCCAATGTGCTCTTTTTTTTTTCCTGATATGCTGTGTTTCTATTTTCCATCCTCTTCCTTCTACAGCTTTTCTATATAGTTAGTGGTTAGCAGTGCTTAATAGCAGTACCCCATGCCAGCATTTACAAAATCCCTTTTTTTTGCTTCAGAGGTCAATGACATCAGTGGAAAGCTAGCCTACCATCTTCCTCTTGACATATTTTTCTTTCCTGGCTTTTTTCTGATCACATTTTTATTCAGTAGTAAACACAGAACAACCGAAAATTTTTCATGTCCTGTATCTCCTCCCATAGTACTTCATTTGCATAATGCTTTGAAAGCATTGCAGCATTTTACAGCATTCTATTCTAATATGCCCATTTACCAAACAACTTTAATTAAGAAATTATTCATCAATACTCCTCGGTTCATATTCTGTAAAATTCCTCTTGAGCAGAAGAGTTGGATTTTAAAAATAAAACCTGCTACACTAAAAAGTTTATTTGAATTAATCATGGACAGACTTATAACCTCATGGCAGAGCATAATTGGCTTCAAAAACGTTATGAGGAGGTATATTAATAAAGTACATGAAAATGCTATAAATATTCATTAGCTTTTAAGAATGTGCAGAGTGATTAAAAATTAATTCAGTGAATGGCATTAGGGAGAAAAATGGCAGCACACCACTTAGGATTGCGTGAGACTCACTTTGGCTTCTCTGCCCATTTTGGAAGCGTTATTACTTTTGGAGTGAACCATTCTTCTTTAAGATGTGAGAAGCACAGGTGGAATGTGCTCAGACAGGAGGTGACATTTCTGAATAACATTTTGAGACAGAATTTTCGGAGAATTAGGTGCTGCTGTTTGGTTTGGCATTAGGTGTGTAACACTTCCTAAAAATCTTCTTCGAAGTGGAGTTGTCACAGAAATTACCCAATGATGAGAGTACAAAAGCTAACATGTCATAAATTGTATGTAATTTTGCTTCCAGATGCATCCTATGGAGTAAGCCCTTTGAGTGAAACAGTGTTGGCTGGTTTCCTTCATTTTGAACATCCAGATTTTGGCAGTTCTTTTAGTTGATCAGGCTCAGAGTAATTTGTAGCTTGTCTCTTAAAAAAGCCTTTCACTAAGGGAGGAAAGACATTTCTGCCTCTCTTCTCCTGACCTGCCCGCTGAAAATGCACTAATTTAATCTATTTAAATATTTCCAACCCATTAAGCAAGGTCTCTTTGTCTGCGTTTGTCAACAACTGAGTTTAAACAAGTCACCATTCTTTCTGTTCATTTCAGAAAACATTTTTTTCTGTCTTCTGTTCTCTGGTATACTTCATTTTAGGCTTTTGGTATTTCCAGAATAAATGCTTTTCTCTTATTTCATCAACTCTAAGAAGAGTAAGTCCTGAATCACTGAAACGGCCCAACTGACCACCTGAAATGAAAGGTGTTGCTTATGACTGAAATAAACACACTATGCATGTAGTCAAGACAGCAAGCCAGTCCCTTGGTAGCTGGTTGAGACAGCCTGTGTAAATTTAGACATTTATTTCTGAACAGAACTATAAGGGCTAATTAGGGAGCTTATACTCCCTCTGTAGCCAAAGGAAAAAGAGAGACATCTCCATGGATACTGTACAGAAGAGGAACAAGCCTTTGGGCTGGACCACCATGGGAAGGACTTTGTGCTGTCTAGAGAGGATGGACATTCCCAGGATACAGTCAGCTTTTGTCAATGGATAAAAGAGGGGGGTATCCCTTACCTCTGTTGTCTTGGTTGCTGATCTTTTTAACGAATGGTATTTGGGAACAAGGATGGTCCAGCCCTATAGGGTTCCTATAGGGTTCTCAAAACCCTAGAAATAGATTTATTGGATGAAAGCCACAGTAAGCTCTTGAAACCTACCATTCTAAGTAAAAGCTTGTTTTCTCTTTTTCAGATGGTCATTTGGAGTTCTGCTATGGGAGATTGTAACTTTGGGAGGCAATCCCTACCCAGGTATTGCTCCTGAAAGACTCTTTAACCTTCTAAAAACAGGCTATAGAATGGAAAGACCAGAAAACTGCAGTGAAGAAATGTAAGTACCTCTTGATACCATTAGATTCCTTAAACATCTCTTGAATAGTTTTGGTTTTTTTAATGTTTAAATTGAATATGAATACTATTTTGTACATCTCAGAAGTATAATCAAAATATGTAGTGCTCAAAAGAATGTAATTAAATTAGTGAACAGTAAAGCAGAGGAAAAGAATTGCCAACGGAATGCTTGCAGCTACATCCAAACTATGTGTAGGATGTTGAATAACACACCAAACAATTAAGAGAGTTTGAATGCTCAGAACTTTTGAGGGTGGGGGGAGGAGGGGAATTTCATAACGCAGAATGTTAGCTGAAATATCTGAGAAAATGTTTCAGTACTTTTCTGCAAATGAGATAGATGGTCCATGCACAGTCATTGTCTTATTAGTTGTCCTGGCATTACATAGGAAAAATTATGCCTTGCTACAGAGATCTGTACCCTAGAAAACACAAATCTTCTGTGAGTTGATAGGCCCATGTTAACTTCTTTACTATTTGGAGACAGTTCATATTTTATTGGCTGATTTATTAAAACATTCTCAATGTAAAGTATCTTCTCTCTCTGTGGTTCTTCCATGGTGTTTGGAGATGAGACATGGTTTTATGTTCAGCATGCGAATCTGGTCATGGCCAGGTTTTTGGTTTTTTAGAAAGTTACTAGGCTATAATCACTATGATGTCTCTCTTTCGACTGTTTTTCAATATGAAGAATGCTTTGGCCGCGTCCAGGCTCAGAAAATGCAGTATAACATATTTTTTAATACCATAGATGGAGAAAAAAAAATTTAAAGGTTCCTGAATTTAGGGCAGGGTAGAAGTTTATAAGTGTCAGTGGCAAATATCCTCTAGCAAATAATTAATATTTCTTGTTTGTTTGTTTCATCTCAGCAGGGAATAAGAATCCATTTCTCAAACATCTGTTTTATCATTGATAATTATGAGGTTAGGCAAGCTGACCATGTCTGAGTTTATTTTTTTTTATTCAAACCACATCATGATTTCCTGACTGGTTCAGATTTTTTCTGTTTCACTCAGTAATTTTTCTGACAGCCCACTTTAAGGACCATTTATTCTTAAACTGCATTCTCCATTTTACCCAGTGAAGTAAGACAGAGATCATAGATGAGGGGGAAAAAAATGTAGTGCTTTTCACTTGTAGCCAACTATTTCCCCAATTAGAGCACTTTTGTGACTAGATCATTCAGTCCTGAAAACGCTCAAGCTAGAAAAATAACCTGAACAGCACAGGTTGGAGAGTTACACATACAGAACTTGGCCAATATCTGTCTTATAGTCACTCAAGTATAAAACTACAACTCTGCTCTCTTTTGTTTCCACATTGTATGCTATAGAAGGGCAGTTAAAGACAGAACAAGAATAATAACAATAACAGAAGTAATCCAAAGAATGTTAGTTTGTGCAAATAATTTGGTGTCACTTCAAAGAAAAGTTTACATAAACTTTTCAGAATTTAAACAAATGAAGAACAGAATTCATCCTTCTGCTATAACACCAGTTTTCCAGGTAGAGAGATGAACATCAGTGATAACAGATAAATTTCTTCAAAGTCATGTGCAAACAAAATCGATTAGAAATCTCTCATGAGGTGGTCCTTTAAGAAAGTGGAAATAATGAAAGTAACATAAGACTGCAGTCCTTCAAGGACAGCCAAGTGCATCATCATTTGAACTCATAAAGACTCATGAAAATAAAAGCCCATTCCTGCGAATGTCTGTTGTTGATTCAAGGGAATGTTAGCAGAACATACAAGAAAGATTGTGGATGGCCTTCGTGCCACCGTTCAACTTCAGTACTGTAAAGAGAAGCATGAAAGGAGGTTGTAGCGAGGTGGGGGTCAGTCTCTTTTCCCAGGTAACAATTGATAAGGCAAGAGGAAGTGGCCTCAAGTTGTGCCAGGGGAGGGTAATGTTGGACATTAGGAAAAACTTCTTCACTGAAAGGGTTGTTGAGCATTGGACCTGGCTGCCCAGGGAGGTGGTGGAGTCACAATCCCTGGAAGTATTCACAAGACATACAGAGGAGGTGCTTAGGGAAGTGGTTTGGCGGTGGGACTGGCAGTGTTAGGTTTGTGGTTGGACTAGATCATCTTGAAGGTCTTTTCCAACTGAAATAATTCTATGATTCTATGAGCCACTTCTAACAATTGTGGGGTTTCGTTTTCCACCTTGTTGCGGGTGACAGGTACAACCTGATGTTGCGCTGTTGGAAGCAAGAACCAGATAAAAGACCAACATTTGCTGAGATCAGCAAGGAACTAGAGAAAATGATGGTGAAGAGTAGGGTAAGTGTGGGAAAGCATGAGTTTTTGAAAGTTTTTGTCATTATCTCAGTTTGAATGTGAAGAAATAATTATTCTTTTTAAAAGCAAATTAATTTACTTTTCATAAAGTTTTGAAGCCTTTATGTATCTAGTTTCTTCCAAATGCATCCAGCTCTTAGAAAGCAGTACTGCTTCATATAGTGGCCTTGGTGACTTCAGCCCTAAATGCAGATGAGTTATCCTTAATGCATCTAGCTTCCTTAAACTAAAAATAAAACAACCAACCAAACTTTGGAAAATTATTCCTAAATTGCACTACTGAATTAATGACCCTAGGAAGCCTAGAACTAGAAGAATGCAGAATTTCCTTGGATGTGATTTAGTTATATGATGATAGCAACAGAGATATGAAAGCTGTATGATTCCACCATTATGAGTTGCTGTAAAACTATTATGACCCCGTATAGACTTTGACTGTGTGGATGCTGAAGTCTAAAAGTAAGTCCAAGTTGTGTATATTTTTAAAATGTATATATACCTACTTGCACATAAACAGGTAATTGTTTTTTAAAAATCTGCTAGTTAGGGGGAAGGGGAGAGTTACAGATGAAAATCAGAGGAAATCCAGCGACCATTACCAGATTTGAGAACGTGATGGCATTTTGCATTGGGTACACAAAGGACTAATAAACAAATGGAACAGTTGTGTTCAGAATGTGAACGTAAAAATATGTTCTGAATTAAAAATGGCAAAGTGAAAGGTCTAGGCTGTCCATGAAATCACTCTGACTTTAGAGCTCCTGAGGATTAGCATCCAAACTATCTGCATGTCCAGGGACAGACATGTAGTACAGGGGCTGGCAAACTTTCTGCAGTTTTCATCATAATTGAAACCAAAGCAAATCCAAAATAGAGCTTGACAAATTAGTAATTTTTCTTCTTGCTTTTCTGAATGAAAAATTCTGAAGATTTCTCAGTTTATAAAATTGGGTGACTTTACCTTTTTGAAGTTTGATTTCAGTGAATTTCCAAAGGAAAAGCCATTCTGAAAGGAAAAAATTATATTTTAGATTAGCTGAAAGTGCTCCACATTTGTTTTTTGCATCAAAGCAATTGAGCAGCATAGATGAAGACCTATGAATTCTTACGGCTGACCTAAATATTTAGTTTTAGAACAGCAGTGGCAAAAGCTTTATTTTGCATTATTTACACAGCTGTTTTTTTACACAATTATGTAATAGCTTTTGGAAAATGATGAGAAGATCTGAGTACCTTCTCCATTAAGCATGTCTATGTGTGTGTGTGTGTATATATATATATATGTATTTTAGGCATACGTATGTATCGGGTATAACAGAAACTGAAGGTCAAACAAATCAACTTAGCACAGCCTTTTAACTTGGTTATTTTGTGGATGTGCAGAATTAAGGAAGGGAAGTATTAATATGCCTCTAGCATATCTAGTGTTCTGGAGAATCAGATTCAGGTGCCAGAGGTACTATCAAAAGATAAATGCAGTAGGGTGCGTAGATACTTGTGTCAAAGAAAGCAGATGTACATTTAACCTTTATGCCCAACCAGCAACGCTGCCACGTATGGTTAACCCAGCTTTTTCTGTGTTCACTTCTTAGGACTACTTAGATCTTGCAGCTTCCACACCTTCTGATTCCTTACTTTATGATGATGGGCTCTCAGAAGAGGAAACACCACTCGTGGACTGTAATAATGCTCCCCTCCCTCGAACCCTCCCTTCCACATGGATTGAAAACAAACTCTATGGTAGAATTTCACATGCATTTACTAGATTCTAGCAACACAAAAAAAAAAAAAAAAAGATTTTTCTTCTGCACTGTTCTAAGACTCTGTAACCCCATTACAGTGTTTCTTGTCTGAATGAAGCCAATCAAAATTTGCTTGGAAGCTTCTTTTGGGTTTTTTTGTTTGTTTGTTTTTTCTTTTGGTAAATGTCCGAGTTTGCATCAGGATCATTCTTTAGTCATTTTGCAGCTGTGTCTAAAATAAATGTTTTTAAAAGGATGTGAAAATACATAAAATGACTAGATATCATACAGTAAAAGAAAAAGAAAAAAATAAATCAGGGAAGTATTCTCAGGGGAAATATAAAATGCTAATGAGTATCTAATTCAACTATCCTGTTGGGGGAGGCTAGGAATGTTTAAAGTATGTTAGATTCTGCAACTCTAATTTAAGCAATAGACTTTTCTTATTTCAATACTGCTTTTCTTTTTTTTTTTTTTGCCATAGCTCAATGATAGGGCCCATCTGCAACATTTTTGATTTATCAAGATGGATTCCTAAATTTCAGCTGCTGTTAATGTATTCTGGATCCATAAGCTGAAATGTCTATTTAATGTATCATAGAATGAAAGCAGAGTATTATATACAGAAGGTAGAAATACTGTATATAAATATTACATACGGACTAAATCAACATGTAAAGTCCTTTGAAAATTGAATTATCAATGGGCATTTTGAAAATACACTGAGCTGTTTTCACGTCCTTTGATTTATTATGAAAATGTCAGTACTAAACCTTGATTGAATGATGTAGCAAGTGTTTTTAAAAAGAACATATGCTTTCATATTGTGATGGTGAGATGGACAGTAAAAATGGTTCTTGCCAAAACTCCTACATTTTGTCTCCTGATTAAATATTCGACACGTTTTTAGATATTTACTAACATCACAGATATTTTTTCATCCTTCAAGCAGTAAGACTTCTAAAAAGTTAGATCTCTTAGTATAGAAGTTGCCATTAATGCATGGCTTTGGGTCCATTTTTGATCTATACCCTAGCTATAATTTTCTTTAATAGGTTCCCCCAGCTCACGTTCCCTTTGGGGCACTTAGTGGCCAGATTGTTAAAAGAATGCAGTAACAGAAAAAGTTGCCATCGAGGTTGATGGCAGATGCTGAATGCTCAATCAACAACAAAACCAGAATTCTGTTTTTGAAAATCTTGACCCCTGGTATGGTTCTCTGCTTGTACATCTGGATCAACATAGTGCTAAGCACTCTGCTTCCATCTTGGTGATCACTTGTGCCTAAACTGAGAAGCGGTTACTAGACTCAATGCAAATAACCCCATGCCTGAAATACACATTTAAACGCTGAATCAAGAGTGCTCAGGACTGTGTTGGACTTGACTCAGTTGTGCTCCTGGGATTTCCTAAAATTAAGCAGGGGATCCTTGGTGAAGGTGTGATAGTGTCCCCAAACCCTCACTGAAGCCAAAGGAAAGGCACTCATTTAAGTAACTGGAAATACTCTCAGTCATTAGAATGGCCTTTGGATCCTGTCCCAAAGAGGTTTATTAATTCTTGGAGCACTTCCTGTACAGCAAGAACTTCCTTTTGCAAAGCAATATATTGCTACGTGATTGTTAAAAAAGAAAATTACGGAAAGTTGGACGCTCATCAGAAGAAAATCTATTAGCTTTTTATTATGCACGTGTGCGTGCACACATACAATTTTTTATCAAGTAAGCACTTTATTTTTTTCCGGGTTTTTGCCTCCTTCTGAATTTGTGTTTCAGGGATTTTGAAACATAATTTATACGAATTGGTTTGGGACAAAATCCAGTGGACTGGCTTAAAATATCGAAGGGAGTTTTGCCAAGGGCCTTACTGTCTGCACGTGAAGTTATGGTTCTTCAGTGCAGAAAAAATTATCTGTTTTCATTTTTAGGCATGTCATACCCGAACTGGCCTGAGGAGAGCCCCGTTCCACTCACAAGATTCGATGGCACTAACTCTGTGTTTTCAAGATATGCAAATGATAGTGTATATGCTAACTGGATGGTTTCACACTCAGCGGCAAAATTTATGGACAAGTTTGATAGCTAAAATTTTCTTTGTGGAAGGTAACGGACTCCTGAGGGGAACAAATATGCAAAGAATGGAAAGTCCATTGGCTCATTCTTTGTACAGTCAGCAACTAACTTCTCAATTGGCAAACCCTTTTATTGCTAGTTTCAAAAATGTGTTATTCATGCTGAAGACTATAATTGGTGATTTCCCCTTTCAGAAAACATATCAAGCTGGGTAAGAGTTGTAGTTCCAGTACTTCTTTCTAGATTGCCATTTTGCATATGGTTCCATTTGGCACCTTCTTACTGCAAATGGCCTCACACTTCATTCTCTCTCTTTTTTAGACTAACCATCCTATGTTACAGCTTTTCTGGATAGAAAAATGTACTTGAACTGCTACTTTTATAGTGGCTGTTAGCATATGACCGCTTGATCTAAGCAGGAAGCACAAACAATACATGGAAGGGAGGGGGGAAATAGGCTCCCAAATTACTGAGCTTGCTATCAAATAAGAAGTGTTACGATGATGTTGGCACTAATGAAGCCAGTATCTTGGTTTGGAAGCAAACATGAAGTAACTCAATAGAAGACCTGAGATTCAATATTTGAAGTCTTGTAAAATGTATTGTCTTGTCTTAATGAGAAGAGAGTTTGTTTTACTAGTCTTAACTTCTCTTCCCTTTAGCACAATGGAGATTAATTTGATACAAGATAAGCTGTATAGACTGATGGCAATCAAGAGTGTTCATCTGACACAATTTACTTTCCATCACCTTCTTCTTATTAATGTTAAAACACACAATCTTGTACCATCTCAATTCCTCCTGTGAGTTCCAAATAGACTGTACAGGATTTTTAGATTGAATTCAAGTAAAGAGATTTTGTTTGCAGTCATGTTCAGTGGGTTGGAGTCCTCCTCTCAGCTCCAAATTGGATACACTGCCATGCACAGGACACTGCCATGACATAACTCCAAATAAACATATTACCTTGAAAGTCATGAGCAAGCAACACTTGCACAGAAAAATTGGTCCAAAACTCTACTGTTCGTGAAACTATACAAGGAAAATGTCATCAGACTTTGTTAAGGTGAAAAAACCAAAAATGTTGTGCTTACAACACTGACTTAATGTTTGGAAGAATGATCGGACTGTGGGTTGTGTGTTCTATGTGGAAGAGTAAATGATCAGCACTACTTTTGTCTTTATTTGTAATCTAGCTAACTTCTTGTTTGCTACAAATGTTGGGACATAAATCCCGAGTGACTCGTTGTTAGCATTGTGATGGTTATTCTAAATAATCCAATTCTACCAAAGCTTGCTCCTGTCACTTACAATCCAGTTTAGCTGTTTTCAGATGTTGTTTTGTGTATCACCCTTATGTTTCCATTAAAGTCTGTGATTTCAGAAACACGAGAGTCAGACTGCCAAAACACGAACACAGATTTGCACTATACGAAAAGTGGAATATAAAGTACTGTGTTGGAATTTAAACACCTTCACTGTTGGATATCATACTTGATCCTGTCCTGGTTTTGGACAAGCACTAAGCAGAGTGACTTATGCTTTTTACAAAGCCTTTGTGTAATACTTATGTACAGTAAACAGATATAGCTATGTATACAGAAGGGGCTCAGTTGTGATACAATAACGATCTTCACTGGCATGACACAACTGTTAGAATGCATACTTTTAAAATAAATGGCACTAAATGGGCTTTTTTTTATATTGAGAGTTATATATAAAAAAAAGAAAGAAAGAAAAATGGTATTTGTGGTAACTTTTTGCTTTGTCCAATCCTTTTCCTATATTTTATATCTGTAAATGGGAATTCTTTATTTGTTGTGAGCAATCAAGGCATCAAGAATTTGATTTTTTTTTTAATTCTTCCTTAAATTAAGAATTTGGTTTTATCAGCTATCTTCAGACACAGTATTCAGCTGGGAGATGTGAAATGCCTAGTTTCTAACCTGAAAAGCCCTGCGACATCCCTGCTGTACAGTAGGGGAGAGGGATGGTCAGTGACGCTGAAATAACTAGCGGATACAGAAAAGTATTGAGCGTTTCAGACTTCTTGAACCAGTCAGTGTTGTTTCAACCATTAATTCCTGTGAAAAATTTCACTAATAGTTATTGTCACCTACGTTACAGGACATTGATTCTGCATATAAAATACATACATAGTTCATAATTGTACTTGCCATACACAAATACCTGCATTAAGTGCAGCTTAATGAAAAATTCTTAAGAAGTGTTTCCTGCTCTGGCCAATTTTGAATCCCTTCCTGCTTATGAAGGTTGGTAAGAAATAGATTATTGCTTTCAAGTATTCATGTCTTCTGTGTACGCTATTTTTGTAAATATTTCCCTTGAAGTGTTTCCTATTTGTTCTGTGTTGCTATTAGTCACAATGGTGACAATCTTGTTTCAGTTCCCCATTAGAGAGTAAATGTGCTTCCCACGTGGGGAAAGAAGTGATACTGCAGATGATTATTTCCATTGGTGCCAGAAATACTTAGGCACTTGGCTGCCCTGAGGAAAGTGTATTCAAAGGAAACAAATGGCTCACATAAGTGTACAGGTTGGAGGGGATAACTTTGTAAAAGTTTTTGCCAGCCTTTTGTAAATACCCGCAGAGATGGCATGGTTTACCTGGTCTGTGCTTTGAATTGTGACAGATGGGGGAGAGGGTGAATTTCATGTGTCCTTCCAGTCGTTACAGCAGCACAAGGAAGTTACTATAATATTCGTTTCTACAAACTTCTCCAGAAATATGATGTGTCCTGTGAGTATAAGATGCCTAATATTTAAATCATGTAGATTTGTCTACAATTTGTCAGGCAAAATGTGCACGAATCTCTTTGGGACACTCATCTGAACTTAAGTATTTCTTAAAACCATACAGTGAAAGCAAGTTTCTATTCCTTGATGTTTTATAATCATTCTTATATGAATAATACAAGCCTCAAAATATATCTAAAAAGGTTATTTCTACTGTATCTTTCGAAAGTTCAGAAAAATTTCTTGTAATTTTGAAATGCTTTGTTTCAAAACTCAGCCCACCTAAAAGCCCTGTAGTTACAATGGTAAATTTGTAACAGAATACTAGAGATGATCTTCACCAGCACCAGCTCCTAGGTAACCAGGCAGCATTCCCCATAAGCAAGGCGCAGCTTGTCCATAGTGAGATGAATAGTTTGACTTTTTCAGCCCCAGCTATCTTTCTGAAAAAGAACCCCGTGATTTCCTAAAGATGTAAATAAGTATGTGAAATCTTAATAAGAAAACCTAAGCTGTTCAGGTCCACTGCATCTAAATTCATAACATTTCAGTAGCCCTTCTGAAGATAGTGGGATCAGTCATAAATAAATTATTCATAAACACTTGCTGGTCTAAAATCATATATCCCGATAGTCTGCTAGCAAAAGCACAAAAGATATTATAAAAATATGGCCAAAGTAGCAATAGCCCGGGTCTGTTGTAAAATGTCTATCCAGAAGCAGTACATAGAAGCAGGTACAAGACCCTTGAAGTCAGGTAAGCACAAATATAGCTCTAATATATATCCAGAAGAGACAGCAAAAGTATTTATTAAGTATTTTCGATATCTATTAAGTCCTTCAGTAAAAATCAGTTGTTCATATAAGTTTCATTTCTTTTTTTTTTTTCCCTCATTTCTCATTTTTTGGGACAGCAACCTGTGTCTTCCAGTTATGCCAGAGAGATGCATACTCTTACTGCATTTTAAGAAGATGAATAGTTCCTTTCTTGTCATGGTGCATTTTTTGTTTTTTACCTGGTTTTATAAAGATTTGCATGATATCTCAATGCAACAGATTTCTTGGTAAAAACATTTCTTTGAGCTGTTATGAAAGTTCAACTTGCTGGTAGTGTCCTGAAATTAAATAAAAAGTTTTTGCCTACCTGTGTACAGAGAAGTACACTTCCCCTTAAGCTCATCTGAAATAATTAATTCCTTACTTTGGGCTAGTAAGTTATATTTCAAACAATTCAACTTCATCTCACCTGGAAGCTGTTTTAGATGGATTACAAGCCAATACAAAATGGTATGGACAATATAAGAGCAATGCACTTGTACTTTACATGTCAAGAAATAACTTTCCAAGTTCCTCTATTAGAAGAGAATGAAAGAAAATGTGTTCATCTCCAAGATAGTTAAATAATTAGCAACTTCAGATCAATGACAATGTAATGATTGTTGTCATTAGGTATCAGATTGACAGTTTAATTCTATCCTTGCTGGTATAAGGAAATGTGTATTAACATTTAACTGGTTTCAGTGCATTTTTACCTTGCCATGAGAAAAGTTTTCCATTTAATCAGCTAAGCACAGAAGTTTGTAGCGGTTCAAACCATTACACTGGTAGAAAGTAATGTGCATATTTTGAATAAATAGTGATGTTTACAGTAGGTGTGTCTGTTTTTGGGGTGTTTGTTTTTTTTTTAATTTGCTCCCAAATGTAAAAACAGATTTGAGTTTTCACAAAGCACTCACCTTTGACCTAGGTTACCTCCCATTATGTCCCTGATAAACCTGATTTTTATGGAATGGATAGCCAATGGGCAGATCCTGACTAAAAATATCGATATAAGAAGATAGTTATTTTATCACAATATTGGTGTAGTGGAAAGAACCACTAATTGCATGATCAGGTTTACAGAGTATGTCTGCATGTAGATACAGTGTTGTAAAATGTGAGTAGGGTATGAAGGTACAAGCAGTCACTGTTGCCACCTAGTCTAGTTAATGGGTAGGTCCAATCAGCCTGGTACTTGCAGAAGTCCTCATGGGAAGTTGGATTAGCTCAGCATTTTGTGTGTATTTCCTCTTGTGTTTACAAAATAAAGCATAAAGTTAGAGACTCGGAGGAGAGGAAGCTGATATATTAGCTTCATTTTCTCACCTCTTTACAAGAAGTGGTTATTAACAGAACCAGATGCTATGATTATTATTTTTTTTAACTTCAGATATGTGTTGTCATATCCCAAAAGAGAAATAGAGGTTCCCTGCCAGAAAATGTGTCCATTGTAGCGGGACTAGGTTTTGTGTATTTCATAATCTCCTCTAAGTGAAGGACGGAAAAGAATGTAAGTAAACACATCTAGGGCCTTGGTTTTATAATTACGTTTGCAAAATAATTTATTGCTAAATACCGCAGGCACATATGATTTTAATTTGTCACAACAATAGTGCCAAAAGTACTCGTGGAGTTACTACATACCACGCTAGCACTACATCTGTTGGACAAGGCGTCAACAGATGACTGCAAAGTGCAGATATGTGGTCTCTCTCACCCCACTATTCCCTTACTCTCTACTTGATCTGGGTAGGAACGTAGATTTACCCACAGGAGACTTTTCCACAAGCTGAAGTCTGCAGGGACAGAAGGATTTGAGACGGTGAGGAGACAGGGACCCCCTTCTTCTACGCATATTCTACACGGTGGAGTTCCCTACCTTCTCATTCTTGCAGCTTGTCAATGGACAAGAATTATCAGCTTGTGAGCAGACAGAACTGACAGAAGACAAATGTCCTGTCTTCCAGACACAGGCCACGCAGAAGGTATCATGTGAGGGCTTGCAGGGAGGCTCACCAGGAAGCACAGGTCTAGCCTCACACTCCTGTTCATAAACCCTACCATGTAACAAAAGCAATGTTAAAGAATGGAGGTTCGCTTTAAAAGTATAGCCCTGATCTGAGCTGCAAAGTTAATGTACATGTACCTTCTGACAATAACAGAGGGATGGTACCTAATAAGCATAGTGTAGTTTATGATTTTATATGTTCAGAGCTCTGAGGTTGTTACGAAAAAAAAAAGTTATCCTTACATAGAATAATTTACGTTGGAAAAGACCTTTAGGATCATCCCATGGGACTGTAGCTAACACATCCCCTCTCACAGAAAGCTGTTGCTGTTAAACCCCCTGGCACTTCTAACGCTGGGTTCTCGCTGTTAACCAATCTCTTTATACAATTCTCTCTAAATGTGAAATAATGACCAGCCACAAATGATTGAATTTTTTATTTCAACAAATTCCCACCAACAAAAGGAAGGTTTAGAAATACCAAAATAAATCTTAAGCATCTTTAGGGGCTTCAGAGATGTGAAATAGTGTACAGACACAAACGAAGGAAGTCTTGCTGGAGCATATACACATTTCCCTACATTTTTGCCTTCTACTGGTAAACATCTGATTTTTTAAAAAAATTAAGAAGCTTTGAACTTCCAAACTTGAACTTTTTAACCTATGATACAGCCACAGATTTGGATTTCTATAGAAACTCAGCATAGATGTGTATATCAGTCAAACATTGCAGTTTCCAGTCTGATTTTTCTGCATTCCACAGGTCACATAAGTACTTGTTAAAGCCCTTGTCTAATTTTTCAGCTGTTCAGCACTTTCCATCCTGACAGGATCATAGTTGAAAGAGTTTGATATGAGCACTGATCTTCATTTGCAACGTGCTATTTTCATAGCTTCTTGCCAATGTAATTCCCTGCCTGAATTTATTATGCTTCAAGGATGGAAATACTTAAATCAAATGAAATAATATTTAAATCAAGCATTAAATCAAATGAACTTGTATTATAAATACTTGGTTTGCTAAGAATATTGTTTGCCTATATTTAGGTAAATTTTAAGGTTGTTGGGGGGAGGGGGAACAATTCCACTTCCTCTGTCAGATTTTGTGATGAAGTAAGCTATAGCCCAAGGCAAATGAATAGAACAGTAGGATACACTGATCCTACTTGTTTACCAAATTCCTATCAATAATAAGAATAGTATCAAGTTATTCAAGAGTATTTCACAAAACAAAAAAGGAAGAGATTTGGAGTAACTTCATTACAACCTTACATCTGTTGGGAAGGAAAATATCAAGAAGGTGGAATCCCAAGCGGTGCCCAATATGACAGACAAGGAGGCTGCTTGATAGGGCTGCTCCCATTCCTTGAGGAAGCTGGTAAAGGTTTCCTCATCTTATGATTATTGAAAAATTTGGAAGACCAGTGTGTAAAGACCGAGATGTGGGAAAAGCCTATGGAAATATCCAGGAGATATATGCCAGATTTATACTGTATTTTTTTCTAATGTGTATGCAGCTTGAAGAATGGGCCATCAAGAAGCAAGCAGAGTTCACTGTTCTCCAAGATAGCTTTTTGTCTGGTCAGGACTGTCAGTGATTGATTTGACAGCAGAAGACAAGAATGATTCTTTCTGCTACAGGATATAAATAATGGAGAGAGATTTTAGCCTTGAGCCAGGAAATCATTCAAACACTCACTTAACTGGTTTTCCTGTTCAGTGAGACTTTCTGAACAGTGGCCTGGTGTACGTATGGCAAATTGAAAGGCATAAAGTTCAGGCTGATTAGAAGGCTTTTTGTTTTAACACAGGGCAGTTGGAAGCCTCACCCAGTGTTGCTCTTCCAAGATTATTCCTTAAAATGAACTGTGACAATTTGTTAAATGCTGCCAGATGATGTGGGGTTTTGTATAAACACTACTGAGCGTATCTTAATTTATACAGAAAGACATTCATCACCATTTTTACGTGCAACAAGTTGCTACCAGAGACAACTTTTTAACAGAAACAGTGTTTATGGAGTCATTTTGACTTGCTTAACTGAGTCTCTATTATGGTTTACTAATGTTATAAAATGTGAAATGAATGTTCTGAAATTTGCCTTAAACTAGATCGAATAGTTACTATTTCAAACATATGTTTACTAAGCAACACAGAACACTATTCATGGTATTAGACCGTTGGAAATGCAGTAATACGAATAGCACCTATTATCTTTATTGCTATAAAAAGCATCAAACATAGAGTAAGAACCTTGTCATACAAGATTTGGACATGGGTCATGGGAGCAGAAGGTACAGTACTGTGCTTTGTACATTGACCCTCTAATCCACCTCACAGTGGGGCACGTGCAGAAGGAGCACATCCCCCTCAAGCAATAAAGGAGCACCTCCTCATGTGTCCCAGGTAAACAAGAGTCCCAAGTCAATCTGGAAACTGGAGTTAAGCTTAAAAACTGCGATTAGAACTTTTACCCTCTTTGCTTATTTCATGCGGTCCCTCGGTGGCTCTCCGTCCCCAGCATTAGGTTGGCTGTGCCTCAGCCTCCCTCCACAGCAGGGAGGTTGCTGCTGGCCCGGGAAGCTGAGGTAGAAAGGTGTGTCTGTTTGTACCAGGCCCCTGCTGGGAGTTACCCATCTCAGGCAAGGGATGCCCTGGGACCCATTCCTTTTGGCACCACCGGCCCCAGAGGGTTTTCCCCACGTGAATAGCCCTGTGTGCAGAAGCACAAGCGAGCGCCGTTCTCCTCACCAGTTCTGCTTCACATCTCCTTAGCCAGAGGATTCAGGACATGCTGTTTGTGTTTAGCACGGGTCTCAGCAAACCTGCCAGCCCCAGCCTGTAGGAATTTGCAGCTATGAAGCAGCAGACTCCTGTTTGAGACATCAAAATGGAAGACATTTACCCCTCACAAGCATACACAAAATTATCAGCAGCCTGTCAGCATTCCCAGGTTCACCTATTATTTTTCACCTGCTACACAAGCCCACATTTTATAATCTGCATTTGTAATGAACAGCCTCATCTTTCGAGTGCACGTCAGTGATTTGAACACAGCCTTCACCCAGTTTCTAAGATGACTGAGTTGCAGAAACAGTCAATTTCGAAAAAACCATCTTATCTCTGTGCTTATACTGTCATAGATACGATTTGGTTTTTAAAAACAGTGCAAATCGTTGCCTGTCTAGCACAGTCACAGAACCACTAACTGACACTCCTGAAGTTTAAATTAAAGAGAGAATAAAAATGGAATAGAAATGTCCTTTATGGCCATTCAATTCCATCTAGTAAATACTTCTGAACCCGATATTCCTTAATTTAAACGGGGCGCAGGCTGCCAGCTCAGGTCTTTCTCATTCTAGATCTAAAAATAGGAGCAGGAAAGGAGAAGCAGGAACAGATTTTCCATGCACTTGAGAAGGAGTGGGAACAAATTCAAGTGAATTTCAAAACATCTTGCTATTCAGCTCTTCTGTGATTGCATTTCTAATGTAAAAATCCTGCTTGGAATTAATTTGGAGTTCCATTTGACTGACAGATGTGAGCCATTGCAATGTTCTTATTAGCGAAGCTCTTTCTTATCAAAGATAAAACTGTTGCAAGTCAAAAATTCAAGATGAGCGTGTGAGACCCCTAGGAAAGTGGCGCAGTGACATTTGATCCTGTCTCTGCAAATCAATCTTTGCAAATTGGTTTTATGGTGATAATAATGAAGCGTCTACCGTACGCTTTAACACATTTCTCAGCATCAGCCGCTGCTTTTATGCACCACAGCACAGATGCTGATTTCCATGAAAATCTAACAACTGTTTTCAACTGCTCAGCTGAGGTACGGTATTTTTTTTCTGGTTGTCTGTTGATATTCTATGGTACCTAGGAGGGTTTCCTCTTGACAAGGGAAGAGTGCACATCCTATCTTCCTTTAGCCCTGTCTTACCCTGTTTCAACAGAGAATTCTTCAGTGCTTGATAGTAAAGTACCACTAATAAAAGCAAAGTGGCAATGTGATTTTGTTATTATTTCCATGTCATTCTATGGGAGGAATTATCTACAAGCATGGAAAATGTTGCACTTTAAAATGTTTTAAGGATGTATATACAACAAGTGGTACCAGAAACAGGAGAAACAAACAAATTATTTTATGAACTCACTGGAGTTTGGACACAAAGGGAGGGAGGTATTTTTTGGGGCAGTGACAGACAAGCCCGTAGCTAACGCTGGCAAAAACCCCAAAGTGGAGTAGACAGACTGCCAAAAAATGGGCCAGCAGAGTACAGACAATGAGCACATGAGAAGTTTCTTTGTCTCTGGTCCTGTATTTTGCACAAAGAAATGAACACTGGTTTTGTATTAACTGTTTGCTAGTCTGTCAGCATGGATGAGCATTGCTGTGCTCTACCTCCCTACAGCTTTGTCTTTGCTTTGTGTGGAAGGTGCTGGTGGGTTTTTTTTGACTGCTGTCCAGTGAGTAAAACAGATTATGCAGCAAGGCATATTAAATACTGATATACTGAATATTTTGTATAAAACATGAAGCATCTCAGACTAAGGAAGCCTGAATATTCCCCTCTATAAAGATTCTGTATTTAATGTAGATATATATCTGAATAAATTGAGATTTGGTGTATGAGGTTTTCGGGTACAAACAGGAATCCAGATAACCAATGAAAAAAGACCTTGATAATTTGTACTCTTATCTTCTCAGACAAGGAGTGATAACGAAAGACCATCTTAAATATAGAATGCTCTAGCTTATTTCTCTTTCTGCATCCTCGACAATGAAATCTGCAGTTTAAAAAGTAGTTTAATAGGATTGATTTTAAATATATTAATCATTTTAATGGGTTACTGTTCTGCAACACTTGAGAAGGGGAAAAAAAAAAAGGACTGTGTCATTTTTTGGTAAGCTTTGCATAATATTGAGTCCTCTAATCAAAGTCCTCCTAATTTGTTTTCTCTTCTAGGTACAGAATATGGTTATTTGTGCTTTTTTTTAGAGCTGCTTTATAGTCAATATTTGTGACAAAATTGTCTTCTCATTTTAGAAAAATGCCTAAAACACTTCTTGGTGTCATTAGACAGAAGCTATATAGTAAAGGTGTCTTGGAATAGGCAGAAATAAACCAATATAGAATTCCAGCACTACATATGTTGATTGCTTTCCCTAAGTGTTGTTACCAGTTAGTCCGTTGTGACGTGATACCCTGGTGCAGTTGCAAGTGAGTGGTGGAGCCTTGGGCGTATGACCTATTGTCCTTGCCAGAAAAATCAAGGCAAAATGATCAGCCAGCACTGCAGAATATTGCCTGCTGTCCTCAGATGGAGAAGGGAGCAGAGCCCAGTCACTTAACACAGCTCCCTGCAGTTCCCCTTCTGTGTTCCTCTGCAGTACGAACAGAAGTCACACCTGCACTGTACATGTCTCTACAAGCCACTTGCCTGCCATCAAAGAGCTCAGCAAACACTTGTTGCTAATGGTGACTACATAAAGTTATTTTAATTAAGAGTTTGCATCTGAGCTATTTTAATATACCCTTCCATACAGTTTTCCAGATGCCAATACCACTGATACATTATCACTATTCAAACAAAAAAAACAAGTGGACTATAATAAGCATTTCTCTCACCGGAAGAAAGTTTTTTTCGGATAGTCGATAAAATGAAATCTTACTTATATTCACTTACAGCTGTGATTGTATTGATTATCTTTTCTGATAAGGAATCTCTTCTAATGAATGTGCGTAAAAATTACTGAGTCTGCTTTAATGTATGAAAGGACTCTATATAAATTTAAAGTTGGTAGACACTGTGCTTAATACAGTCTGTACAGACTGTTTTCTAATGGGGATTTCTGAAAGGAATTCATTTAGCAACTGTTATCCCAAAACATGTTTGCAGGAAAAAAAATAACTACGGTAGTTCATTTCCCGAACATAAATTATATGCTTCTGGGTCCAAAATTTAGTACATTTAAATACCAAAGAATTAGTATTTATTTGATACCAAACCACTGCATAAATAAACGCAGTTCTTCAACATTCAAACATGTAGAGGCCAAAAGGCTAAGCATTACCAAATCAAAGTGACAAAACAAGGCAAAATAAAGTGATCAGAAACAATAAATATAGGAAGGTAACTGCACGGCAGAGTTGCTCTGCTGCGTTGGTACAAACTTAAGTTTACATACGCACTCTCTCTCCTAAAGCTCTCTTAAATCAAGAGATTATTTCAGCCTCTAAAGCAGTGAAATATCCAAACCCTCTAAGCACCTTCACTACTCACTGAAGATGCCTCACGATGATGGTAAGGCAGTAATGATGGTGTCCTTTTTACTTTGGGAGGTACAGACAGCACAAGGCCTAGGTTAGCCTTGCAGCGCCCCGGGTGATGCTCACGCTACGGCACCATCAGCAGAGCCCGAGGTCGAGGTTAGCACTGCCCAAGCCAGACCTAAGTTAATCCGACTGCAGAGCACCCCCTCTCCTATGATCTCTTATTTCCTAGCCCATAGCAACAAGATGTGTTTGGTTAGGACCGGTGACAGAGGGTTATGGAATGTAACTTGGAAGAAAAATAGCAAATGAGGATTTTTAAGGGAAGAAAATATAAACCAAGGTTTTTAAAATACCGTAGGATGGTTTGTTTCAGGCTATCAACAATTCTTTATGCTTTTGGTTGCGTTGTTCAATATCTGTTATAAATAATTCTTAACAATCAAGGATAAAGAAAGCAGCTTCACATGGGATTGTGTTGGAATTGTGCCACCAGTGAGGCTGAGCTGTGCTATGTGACAAAAAGCCCTGTGTCAAGGCAAACTAATGGCTATTGTTTGGCAATTAAAGCTCTGGATTTTCAGGCAAAATAACACACCATTTTTCTTATTCCACATACCCATTTTATTTTGGCTCAAGAGGACAAGAGAGCAAAATACCCACTATTGAGGGATTGTCTTCCTTTTTTTTTTTTCTTTTTCTCTTTTGGTCTCATTTACATTATTCCTTCCTTCTCTTTGGCATAGTGTTCTCAGATAAGCTCCTCTCTCTGTTTTTTTGTATTGTTTCTTCCCCTCCAGCCCACACATATGCTTAAAAGAAAAAAGGCAAGGGGAAAAAAAAAATAAAATGAAAATAAAACAAAACCCACTGGAAGCTGTTCTGGAAAACTCCTCTTTTTCGAATCAGCTATTGCCAGCCACTTCCTTTCCCCTAACTGTGCCAATTTAAGAACACCATTTACCAAAGTTTAGCAAAACATTTTTTAAAGTCTGTCTCTATGTCTCTAAAATAATCATCCCGTCATAATATTTTAATAAAATTCAAAGCTGTGTCACCTATATGTAGATATACCTCTACTGCTTTCTGGTGCTAGGAGGTCTGCCAATACCTGAGGAGAATCCCCAGGACGAAACAAACTGTGTCTTAAAACACAAACATTTGCTAAACGATTTACTGCCTGCTTTATTCACAAACAAACTGGGAATTCCTCTGTAGGCCCGTAAGACTAACACCAAATAGGAACTACAGCATCTCTCAGCATAAATGTAGGGCTGAGTCATGAAGATAGGTGTAATCTTGGAATAGCTCTTTCTGCTAGAAGAGTCAGGAAGTTGTACACATTACTGCAGAAACACTGCTCTTCCTGCGGTGGCAAACCTCTCATACAGAGGTGACTGAATACCTGTTGTTACTACTAGAGCTTAAGAAACCTATTCTTCTTTCCTTCTCTCAATCTGAAAAAAAAAAAAAAATAAAAATTTATCTTTGTGGAAGTGAAGGAACTCTGGTAAATAGGAGGAAACTGGCACTTAAAGAAGTATTCTGTGTACAGTCTCCTGTAAGGCACTGTAGAGATCTCAGCACACAGTGGGAAACTAGCTCTTGTGCAGAAAAGCTGTACCTGGGAAGTCTGCAGCACAACACTCAGTCTGGTTGCTCTCTGTAGACCAGCCAGTGAGTGAAGCAGGGTTGTCAGAGGTTGTTTGAGATCTACATTGCAGCATTAGCAAATAAATCAGTACCTTCACTTATTTCCCTTCTGTATCTTCTTGTACTTCTAAATCATGTTATGTCTACAGAACACTGTAGTCCAGTATCAGTGAAACAACATCGTTGTCTAGTAAACTCCCACCCATTTACCACAACACAGAAGATGTGCAGGAGCTGAGGGGCACTCAACAGTGATCTGTAACATGCAACACTGAAACTCTGCGTGAGGTTGGGTTTAAAATAGTAGCATATTTACATACGGTTTGAAAAAAAAAATGAGCCCATGTTTACCTAGTTTCAGGAGCACATATGTTTGAAAATCAAAAAAAAACCTTCTAATAACTTTTCTTCATGAGTGTCTTCAAATATATTTGAAGGAAGACTTTTGTGATCCAGTGCCTTCAAATTCAGACTGAGCAGAGCAGGCCCCTTGGCTACCCAGCCCCCTCCCAAGCTGTTTATGAACGACTGGGTTTCTGTCTGCCTGAAGACAAAGGGCTGCTCTGTACTAAATGGGGTGCAGTCCTCGACAGAGCAGTAACGTGACAGAGGAGGTGGCTTCTCCCGCCTAGACCATTGGTGGCTCCACTCTGGCAAGCACTCAGTGCCATCTTTTCAGGCAGGTGAGCAGTCACGGGCAAACCAGGCGAGTCATGTCAAGTGGAAGGTGTAGGTCTTTGCAGAATATGCTTTTACTTGCTTTTGCGTGCCTATGACTAGGCTCTGTTGAGTGGGGACAGAAACATTTGTTCTATAGTTATGAAATAACATTACTACCTCACGTGCTTCCTGAGCTTCTTGGCCTTACTCTTTCCAGCTGTTCCAGGCCACCCTTCACGCGAACTGATGAAAAGCGCACGAGATCCCAAGCCTAACTTCAAGTCAAGCCCCACAGACAAGTAATAATAAAAACACAATGAAATATTCTTCTTGAAATACAGAACAGTATGTATTTGGGTAAGCAGAAAATGATTATCAGTGAACTCTGCTTTTTGTAGACTCTGTGACTGCAGCATCAAAGCTACATCACAACTCTACGGTTTTGTTAACATTAGAAAATTGGGCATCGCTGTCGCGCTGCTGGACCTCTGACAGCCGCTGATCTCCACGGCTGGCCCGGCAGCGTCTGCCCTGGCAGCGTCTGCCCTCCGCACTGGGGTAGTGCCGTGGTTGTCCCCACAGAAGAGCACCCCGCGCTGCGGGACAGGCCCGGAGCGAGCAGGGGCTCGGGGGGTCCGCCGCGGGTCCCGGCGCTGGGATGCTGGGCACGCTGCGGGTCGACGCCGGCTGAGAGGCCCCGCGAGCCAGGCCGCACTCGCTCGTGGGCCTGCGGCAAGAGCCGCCCGCCCTCCCCCGCGGCCCGGGAGATCCGCCGCGGTCTGCGCTGCAGTCAGGAGCAGACCGGCCCGGACCAGCGCTCCCCGGCCCATCTGCCCGTTGCCAGTTACAGCCGGTGTATTTATGACGCCCCTCACATGAGCTCTCGGCCACGGAGTTCTGGCCTTTCGAGGGCGCGCCGGTGCCCGGCGTGCCTGCAGCCTCAGGATGTGCGGAGGACGCGCTGCGGGGCAAGGGCACCCCGGAATGCTGGGCGGGAGGCCGCGGGGGCCCGACGGCCCCTCCCCGCTGTCGCCTCTACCGCCCTTAACGGCCGCTCGGCAACGGCCTCGCCGGGCCCCGACTCCCACTTCCCCTCCGAGGGCAGCTTGGGGGCCGCAGCCAGGTG
>WTSP01024853.1:0-31588 GCA_025331215.1 Actenoides lindsayi | reverse complement strand
AAAAAAATATAATAAAAAACATTTTACTAATGTTATGTTCTGTAGTGCATTTCATCTGAAAACGTTGAGTCTTCTGCTTTCAAGTCTGATGTTTACTATATGCTTTGGTGACCTGAGTAACAATGTGCAAAATAGAGGACAAGTAGAGATGCTTTGTGGATACAGTTAGACAAAAGGCTTGAACTGTCACTTATATATGTAGTACCATTTGAGATTGCTCAGCCATTTGTCTGCTACTTCAGAAGAGGGTTGGTGCCATATAGGTCTTGTGTCATATCAAATCCCATTATTATGGGTCTGTTTTAGTGCACAACTGTAATTACAGGACTCATGTAACTAGCCTAAGTAGGCAGATATACCCTTCCTTTTTTTCTTTATAGAAAGGTAAAAGAAAACACCAGGCAAAACACTAGCTTAAGAATGAAGCAACTTTTGTTGAAATGGAATAGGAGATATAGTCTATCAACATGTATTAGCATCTTTGGGTTGTTTTTTTTTCCTACTAGGATGCTTCTAGATTGATGAAAGGTGCTTCTGTAAAAAACACCTTTAGAAATTTATCATGCCACTTTCTGTAAGGTCGATTCTTTGGAAGACAGTGAGGCAAAATTGTGATCAAAACACTGCCATCGCTGTGTGCCACATTGCATAGTACAGATTACCTATTGGCAGATTGAGGAGGATGTTTTCTTCTGAGTACCCATAAAACAGTATTGGACACACACACACACACACACACACACACACACAAGAAGAAGAAGAATGAAGAAAGATTATGGTAATAACCTGTATAGTCATGGACTTACCTCTGGAACTTGCTTTTCCTAAGCCAATCAATTCATAGACAGAGACTGATAGTTCTTTTTAAGTGCTTAACTCTGGTACTCAGACTGCATCTTATTGTCTGTTTTGTCACGTCTACATTTCACTTTTTCCCAAAGTGTTATGCTTGTCTTCACTCTAGGTCATCCCACTTTAGGCAGACATCAGACTTTTGTCCATTAAATTCATGCCAGCATTTTCAACACAAACCCTCTATTTCTTTGTCTGCTGTTTGCAGTGCTGCCATAAATAAGAGAGTGTTGTGACAGCCACATCTACTAATCAAGCCATTACACCCTAGTGGGACACGATCACCTGCAGGTGCTTACTAAATCACTCACACTATCTCTGGGTTGGATGGGGATAGTTTAAGCCCTGTTATAGGCATTTATCTGTCTTTCATGACTCTGATTGACCTGTTGCATACTAATGTTTGGAAAACTGTGTATAACTTACACATCTTCCCGCAATGTGTTTAGGAAAACAGTGTAAACCAATATAATTTTCCTTTTAATTTCAAAGCAATCATTGCTTTTAACATTCACAGGAAGCTCTACTTACTTAAGTACTGTGTCTGTACCTATACTATCTAGGCCTTCTGGTATTGGTATCGGTATCCCTGGGCATAGACCTGGGCATCCCAGTAAGTCTGACCCAAAAGGTGAATGACAGAAACACTTCATGTTAACACGTCACATTTATGTAATTTATTTCCTGCAGAGAAAAAAACATTTACATTGCAGCCTTTCCTGTAACTTCCTTTCTAGACACTCCTATACACATTCACTGTCTATTATTTCTTGCACATTTGAAAACTGTGAGCTTGTCCAAAGGAACAGAGTACTGTGGACATTGTCTTGGGCTCCTGTCTGTCCTTGACACAGGGTTTCCTAAATCTGCTATCTGAAAAGTGAAAAAGCATCCCCTGTGTTATTTTTCAGCCTTGGTCCATGACTTGGCACAGTACATACTGGCATGGGAAGTGAAGCATAAAACCTAAGGACTTAAGGGTCCATCTGTTTGTGAATTATGTTGCCTTTATTTCCCCATGTTGCCAAATATAAATGAAACACAACTGTTGATAAAGTCTTTCAGCCACATTGTCACAGAAGTATAATTGCAATGAATAATTGCAAGAATATTATATCTTTTGTAATATTATCAGGTGGTAATGTACATCAATCTCTAGGCATACCTTTCTATCTTGGAAATATAACCAACACTATGGGCATCTGACTTGTTTTCTGCCCAGAACCAGTCCAGTTTTCTATCAGTAAACTCTTTGAAAACTTAACAGAAGACCTTCATGTCTCTAGATTGTTCTTCCTGTTCTTCATATCACTGAAACAATGATGCAGTTTTCTTTTTAGTACCCATTACTGTGGCAATTTATCTCTTAGAGTAGACCCTCCCTGAAACTAACTATCCAGGCTTCAGAATTTAGAGATTCAAACAGTAAATGTAAACCTTTCTGTTTCTATTGCATCTATTATACAGGGATACGGTCATTTTAACTAAGGAAAGCATGTATCTTGCCACAAAGATACATAAACCAGATAGGTGAAGTTGTGTCATGGAAACTATTCTTCATATCTTCTTGAAGAATGTCAGTGTTCTTGCCATTATAAAAAGGACCAGAATCTTGCTAAGCACTTTTTGCCTCTCATTTCACAAACAGTAAATTGCTGAAATAATGATCTACCTGACACAGTCTTCCAGTGTCATAATCCATTTCCAAATTAGTACTTCATACTACTTATGTGTTGCACGGGTATGGAATCTTTCTATGGATGTGGAATTTGAACATAAAGCTTGATAATTCAAAATCTCATCTGTGCAGCAAAAGTAATCAGTAGGTGAACTTAATCTTCCATTGCTTCAAAAACTTGAGCATTGCCAAAGTCATACACAGGGACTTGGGTCCTTCAGTTTTCCTTCAGTCCTGTAAACAGACACTCTCTGCAGACAGACTAATTATGCATTAATCAGTACTCACTAAATCACATTTATGGCACCATTTCCAGATAAGAGTTTCATAGTTCTCTGAACTATGGCCAACCCTTTCTTTGTCCATCTTGCCCATGATTTTCTGTAATATTGCCTCTTCTACTTTAGTACTGATGCTACTTTCCTAGCTTCCTTTTGACTACTGACAGTTTCTAGCAGAGCTTTAAAGACTTCAGTAAACCCTACTGGAATGTTTTTGTGGTTCCAGATCATGCTTTGCTAAGCTCTGCAGTCCTCTTCCAATTCTCTTACAAGTTTCCATTCAGTTGTCCTTTTCAGATGGTGAACATTTTCCCCACAGGCTTCATTTCAAGTGTCCCATAGGAAGACAGATTTGACCTATCTATAATTGCTAGCACATCTGTTCTTGAAGCTATCATAAGAAGTTGGCCTTGTAGCAAGTAGAGAGTATGGAATAGTTCTGTCATTGTTGAAACCATCATAATGGAGCACTGTAATCAAACCTCTTGAACTAGTGCCTTTTGTGGGGACCAGTTTTATGCCTGCAAACAGCCCTGTTGCAAAGACCCAGATCCAGCCATGATTTTTAGATATTCCTTGATAGTAACTCCTGTGCTTACAATGGAGTTCTTAAGCTTCATAAATGGCTTTTTGATGTCATGGACTGAAAATATCACCCTTCCTTTGATTTTCTATGATGTGAAGTAAACATGCCTGGAATCCTCCCTCTGAACCCTTCTTCTTGCTACAGCTTCACCTGCATATATAGGGGATTTTGAGGTTTTCTCTCCAGTTTCCTGGAGGCAACTGTTGTGGACTGGTTTCCTTAGTACAGAAGAATCTCTGCAGGACCTTTGACTGTAGGTGGCTACCACAGCTTTCTTCTTGAGACATCAGAGATCTCTGCATCTACATAGAAGTTACAAATTATTTGCCTTTTAGCAGAGTGAGCCAAAACTATCTGGCTCCAGCAGCTGTATATGTAAATGTGGAGGTTTTAACTGGTGCACCACAATTCACATATAGAAATACGATTCTGTGAAATTTAGATGCTGTAATTACAGATTTTCTGGGTATGCAGAAATCAGCTTTATGACTATATACATTACACATTATCTCTTGACATGTGAAATGAGCCCAGTGTGTCCAGGAAATCTGATAGAGCAATAAAAGAGGGCATTAGTTTATTACTGAGAGAACTATTGCATTACTAGGTGGTAAATGCACTTACTCAAACTTAGAACACATTTGTGCTCAGAGTATGCCAAAGAATTACACTAATTAGGCTGAAAGCTATTAAATGTGTTCTGCATAATATTTAGGATAATATTCTACAACAATATGCTGTTCTGTTTCTTATTATAGACATAGACGTTATATACTGGTTTCCTCTTCCTCATTCATTAAAACCAAGCAATGATGTTTACATCAGGTGTTGTTGCAAAGCCCTTAACTCAGCATTCTCCAAAGGCTCTGTAAAGAGATTTTGAATCTCTTGCTTATTGCAGAGTGATTTCTTAGTCATTTTTCTTTCACTCTTTAAGAGATTAAGTGATTCAGTGACCTTCTCACCCATTTGTGATAAATGTTGCTTTCTGTTAAAACAGGAGTGTATTTTCTTCATGTTAGTCTGTGCATATTTAAAACATTGCCCTCACCAAGTGTTAACAATGAAAGTAACAAAGGGTGTGATCACAGCCTTCATGTGTAGAAGATTACAGAACATCACTGCTGGCAGAATGTAGTTTTGTATTCATTCAAATGGCATGCCCTCATCTTGAGCTGTAGGCTTGATTCTGGTCGTTCAGCACCCAGAAAGATAGAGCAGAAACAGCAAAAGATGAAGTTAATTTGAAGTTAGGAGACGAAAAATTATTTAAAGGCTTTTATATAGAAAGATATTTGAAAATATTAGGGCTATGTCATTTCAGGAAATGATTAATAGCAATCATGATCACAGAATCATAGAATGGTTTGGGTTGGAAGGGACATTAAAGATATCTAGTTTCAACCCTCTGCCATGGAGAGAGACACCTTCCACTGGACCAGGTTGCTCAAAGCCCCATCCAGCCTGGCCTTGAACACTTCCAGGGAGGGGGCATCCACAGCTTCTCTGGGCAACCTGTTCCAGTACCTCATCACCTGCACAGTAAAGAACTTCTAAAGATTTAATCTATACCTGCCCTCTTTCAGTGTGAAACTGTTACCCTTTCCTTGTTCTATCACTACACACCCTTGTAAAATGTTGCTCCCGAGCTTTCTTGTAGCCCCCCTTTAGTTACTTGAAGGCTTGTGTAAAGTCTCCTCAGAGCTTTCTCTTCATGCTGAATAACCCCAACTCTCTCAGCTTTTCTTTATAGGAGAGGTACTTGAGCCCTCTGATCATTTTTGTGGCCTTCCCCTGGACTTGCTCCAACAGGTCAATGTCCTTCTTATATTCGGGGCCCCAAAGCTGAATGTAGTACTCCAGGTGGGGTCTCGTAAGAGCACAATAGAGAGAGTCACTTCCCTCACCTGCTAGCCACAGCTTTCTTGATGTAGTCCTGGATATGGTTGGCTTTCTGGACAGCAAATGCACATTGCCATGTCATGTTGAGCTTCTCATCAACCAAGACCCTTGAGTACTTCTCTGAAGGGCTGGTCTGTCAAGGTCTCCCTAGATGGCATCCCTTCCTCCCAGTGTGTCAACTACACCACACAGCTTGATGTTGTCAAAACTTGCTGAAGGTGCACTCAATTTCACTGTCCATGTAATGGAATAAGATGTTAAACAGTGCCAGTCCCAATACCAGCCCTTGAGGCACACCATTCATTGCTGGTCTCCACTTGGGCACAAGACATTGACTGCAACTCTCTGAGTGCAACCATCCAGACAATTCCAATATCCACCAAGTGGTCCATCAATCAAATCCATGTCTCTTCAATTCTGAGAAAAAGATGTCATGTGGTAAAGTGTCAAATGATTTGCACAAGTCCAGACAGTTTATGTCAGTTGCTCTGATAAGAAGTTATTTATGAAATAGTGAGCTGAATGGAAAAGGAGCTGCATTTTCTGCATATTTACTAAGGGACATGTGCTGGAACTAGAAGAATTTTAAATTGTAAAAAAAAAAAAAAAAGTATGTTTAAACAACATATAATTAGCCTTTAGAACTCACTTAAAATACATATTTTTAGAGCCTACCACTTCAAGAAAAAACTTATGTGAGTGACAAAGTAAATTTCCATATCAAAAAGGCTGTCTGAATTCAGGCAAGTATTCTTGTCCAAGAATAAAACTTGTCTAAGACTTAAAACTAGTCATGCATTATTGAAGGCTTTGAAAGGTTCCATCCTGACTTCAGTGTGATCAGGTTTGGGCCCTCTGTGCATACTAAACATGATTGCTGGGCAGAAGAAGTAGGATTTAAAATGGGAACCTGGTACATCTGAGTGAGACAACATGATACATATGCTAATTTGGACTGAGAACTAGATTTGATGAGACAAAGATCCTCCTACAGCTTTTTATTTCCATGATTTATTTTTTAACTTTAATTAAGGTGAAATAAATTAATAATATTTAAATTTTCCTAATGTAATTTTTAGAACTTAAAGGGATCTCAAGAGATGATATAGCACAATAGGGCATCATTAACTCTATTTTATGTAATTTTTGTCTCTTTAGAACTATTACGCCACAAAATAACTATAGGTCTATACTGTCATGTCATTGTGAAAAAGCAAATGTTACACTCTAAGGTCTAAAACACTATCATGGCCTTATATTAAAGAAGATATCCTGTTTGGTCTGTATTTAAAGTGAATGAACCCCTTCTAGAGAGATATTGGTGAATGGCAAGGAGAGTGATCAGAATGATAGAAAATATGACCTATATGGAAAAGCAGTTAAATGAATTACTTTTAATTAGTCTAAAGATCAGAAATATGTCATGAGCCTATAATAGCTATTTTCAGACAGTTAAAAGGTTGGTTTGAAAATGGAAATATTAGAAATCAAATTTAACTTACTTATTTTCATTTATGTAATTAGTATAAATATTGTAATGTTCATTGTCAGACAAGTCTCATTGTAGTAGAAATGTTGTAGCTTACTAGTGTATGAAAATCACTGGCATTTCAAAGGAAAACAATGAAGTATCTTATTTGTTAGGTTAATTTAATTAGCTGTTAATGTGATTAAATAATAGCGTTATAAACCACAGATGAATCAGTCAAGATAAGCATACTAATTACTTTCCATGAACAAATAAGCTTTCGAATTGGATAGCATGCAATGGAAATATTATATTAAAATCTTTTAGAAATAATCATCAAAACAAATTGTATTTCAGAACTTGTGTTTTTTTAAGCTGGTGAAGTATGTTAAAACAGATTTTCATATTGTGTTTCATATTCTGTAAATAAAAATTATTCCACTGAAACCAAAATATCTCATTCTTCTTCATCAAGCTAAGAAACCTTTTGCATTTCCACTGGTGTCTGTTTGTTAGCATGCTGGTTAGTACTGTTCAATTATAAAATAGCTTTGTAATTCTTTAACAAGGATCACACTACTAAGTATCTCATCTTGTGCTATCAGAATTTTAGTGGAACTGCCTGTTGACCACTTCTTTCTGGACATTATCATTAAAATTGGTACTTCCAATTCTGACATGATTGTACACTTATGAAAATGGTAGTATAGATTGCTTAAGGAAATAAAACAATAATTTAAAGGAAATATGTGAAATCACTCTTTCCTCCACAAAGGATAATTCTCTAATGTTTTTACAAGCAGTACTATCAGCTATTTAATTCCAGCATTTAATATTGATGTGAAGAGAAAGTAAATTAATTACTTTGGACCATTTGATTATTTCAGTATCTGAAGATAGCAACTCCATACCTTCTGTGAGCTTATGTTCTAATTGTAAAGCTAATGAGTTAAAAGTAACTAAATCCATGACTTGGTCATACTTTCCAACATGGAAATGCTCACTCCAATGCTCTAAAAGCTGGGTGTTTTGTTTAAGTTGGAAATATGGTCTATGATCACTAGAAGTCAAGGAACGTAAGTGCCAGTGGAAACTTCTGTATGAATCCCTCTTTTACTATACCATCAATTACTGTGTTGTGTAGCTCTTTTTTCCCCCATTGATTATATTAGTAATTGGACACTTAATTTTAGAAGATTAAAGTTAGTGCAAGTTAGGAAAGAGGAATCTTCATTTAAGTGTACTAACCCTGAAAATGAAAATTTCACTATTATCATTCCTGCCTTCCTTATTTAACCTCTTTCTATTGTCAACTTTCACCACTTTGAACTGACTCTGAGTTTCCATTACTTTAAGTCACTTCTCCTACAGCATTTCACTTTTTTATGCATATGCTATATTCTTTGCTTCAAGAAATTAAAGACATAATCATACAAGCTCATAGATTATACATTTGTTGGAACTTTAATAAATACAGTTTACATTGCTGCCAGACAAAAAAAAATACCATGGGTTGACAAATTTCCCTTTGTAAGCTGAGCTAGAGTATCTGATCAATGTGCATGCTCATGGCCCTTGTCAAATATATGACTATGCAATTTGACTTAACTCATGACCTACACAGAGCAAGAGAGTAAGCGATAAAAAGTCCATGCATTTCTAGGCATAACCTGAGTGCATATACTGCAATATTAAACTACCAGCCTTGTCACAAACTACCCTGTATTACCCAGCTAAATGAGAGGGCAGGACACTACTGCTCACAGGCCTATTGGCTACCTGTTCTGAAGAAAGAACTTAGTCATATTTCAGTATTCATTCTTCCTCTTGCAGGCTTTCCGTCACACTCCATGCCTCTCCAGGGAAAATTTCTTCTTACCTGAGAAGGAAGTCTGGTGGGTTTGTCAGCCAAACAACCTTACTGCCCTCAGAATGCAGGAATAAGACTTCCCCAGAGAGTTGTCCATGAATTTACAGCTCATTCCTAAACATGACCAGCTGATGGCAACATCATTATCTTCAGTACAAACTGGAAAGTCCACATCTTTGACCCTTATTTTCTCACAACAACAGCATATAACAGGGACAATACATAATAAATTACACTGGAATGAGAAGAAGACAAAAAGAACAAAAAATATATATTGTGTGGATATAAAGAGGTATGGAATACTACAGTGATGAGAACCATATGAATGAGCTTATAGCAAATAAACTGTCTCTACCCTGCTTTTTTTCTCAGTCTGGAAGATCTATTCTCTTCCAACCTACTCTGCAGCTAAAGGTACATGAATTATTTTTACCTATCTGCAGTGCTGTGCTTGTATGATCCATTTGCACATTTTCTCTTCAAAATCACACTTTAATACCTCCTGTTTCTCTTTAGCTGGTGATTGACTTAGCCCTTAAAGTGTTTTGTGATAGTAATGTAAGAATGCTGTATAAAATGAAATTGTTTTGTGCTACCCCACGGAAATATAATTTAGATCAAAAGCAGATGAGTGGGTTTTCTTTTCAAACTGATTTATCTGTCATAAACAAGATGCATATGCTGAAGAATGAATTACTGTGGCACAGTAATAAAAGAAATACATATAATTACAAGAAACTTCACATGTATGCTAGTAAAAGGAGAAGCCAAAGTCCTTCATGTTTCTATATACTGGCAAGGGCATCCATAAGCTATGGTGTATTTGTTGAGGAGCTCTGCTTGAGCAGAGAATAACAAAAAGAATCTGAAGAATATTTTTTTCATTTTGAATTTGAATATTCAAAGCAATGACCAAATCAAAATGACCACAATAAGCTGATAAAATCACAATATATTTCAGGAATTTATAATCTACTGAAACCCTCCTAAGAGCTTTATGTATTCTAGTAAGGACTGGTTTGGTTAAAAGTCCTTCATGTTTAAGCCCTGTCTAACTCTTACTGTAAATGCTTATCAAACCATGATTTTTTTTAGTGTTATCTATTGATAAAGCTGAGAATATATGAAGTCCTGAGGAATTTACTCTTAAGAAACACAGGAATAAGTTAGAAGAAGCAATGATCAGCACTATATTGATCATATTCTGGTGTAGGTCTAGCTCTAGTTGTTTCAGATCTCACTAGATGGCAATGCCATATATAGACTCATACAGCCTTCAAACGTAAGGAAGTGTTCAACTTTGGGAAGAATAATTATGATGAACTTTTGATCACTCAGAAGTCCATGTGCGTGCAATACTTCAGAAAGCAAGCTGTGCATTTCAACAGAAGTCAAGTCTTTATTTTGATTTTGATCTGAATCAAATGTAATGTTGCCTTATGGGACATAGGTAATAATAAAGTTATGAATCAATAAAACATTGATCACATTTCTTTTCCATGCTAAACAGTTATCTGTGTGAATCCATGTAGGGCTGCTAAATGTCATTTTGCATTGCTGTACATATTCCATACTAGCAGTCAGTCAGTGTCAACAGCTCCTATGCTGTCCTCTACACATATGCTTGTGTGAAGGATTTTGTGAGCACAGATAATAATTTCTATTAAACTTAGATTGTTTTCTTTTGCTTAGAGTCTTTTTTCAGATTGAAAATGTCATCACTGGATGACAAAGAGAATGCTCCTCTCCCATTTAAGACATTCAGCTGGGAAATGGGTTGCCAGAATTCAATGATGTTTCATTGTGTAAATGTTTTTGAAGAAGGTAGACTGAAAAAAAGAAAAATTAAAAAAAAAATAAATGAAGCCCTGGAACTGTCCTGAGAAGAACAATCTTCTGAGATATAGATGTCAGGACAAATCTCTGCCATGAATTAGGCAGAGAGGCAATTCATTGATTTGGGTACCAGTTGGAATATGCTGAGGAATATACACCGTTTTAAAACTTACTTTTCAGTTATATTAATTCCCTCCAATATACATAATATTTTTTAGAAAGTGTCAAAATATAATTGTATTGGTCTTGTGCAGCAAGGTTTTGGTAGCATGCAGGGCTCAGGGATGGCTTCTGTGAGAAGCTGTCAGAATCTTCCCCTATGTCTGATGGTGCTAATACCAGCTGGCTCAAATATGGCCCCACCACTGGCCAAGGCTGATCCCTTCAGAGACAGTGGTAGCACATCTGTGATAACATATTTAAGAAGGAGGAAAAAATACTTCACAACAGCAGCTGGGAGAGAGAAGTAAGAATATGTGAGAGAAACAAATCTGCAGACACCAAGATCAGTGAAAAAGGAGAGGGTAGACATGCAGAGATTCCCCTGAAGCCCATAGCGAAGACCATGGTGAGGAAGGCTGTCCTCCTGCAGCCCTTGGAAGTTAACAGTGGAACAGATATCCACCTGCAGCTCATGGAGGACCCCACTTCAGAACAGGTAGATGCACCCAAAGGAAGCTGTGAACCCATAGGAAGCCTGTGCTGAAACAGGCTCTTGGAAGGACCTGTGGACTCATGGAGACAGAAGCACACACTCGAGCAGGCTTACTGGCAGCATCCCATGGGAGACCCGTGCTGGACCTTTCTGTTCCTGAAGGATTGCATCCCATGGAGAGGAGATGTGGAAAGCACCCATGCTGGAGCAGTTCATGAAGAACTGTAGTTCATGGAAAGGAGTCATATTGGAGAAGTTCTTGGAGGACTGCCTCCTGTGGGAGTGACCCCATACTGGAGCAGGGGAAGAGTGTGAGGAGGAAGGAGCAGCAGAGACAATGTGTGATGAGCCAACCGCAACACCTATTCCTTATCCTTCTGTGCTGCTTGGGGAAGCAGGAGGTAGAGAAATCTGGAGTGAAGTTGAGCCCAGGAAGAAGGGAGGGATGTAGAAATGGCATTTTAAGATTTGGTTTTATTTCTTGTTATCCTACTCTGACTTGATTGGCAAAAAAATAGATTAATTTTCCTGAGTCCAGACTTTTTGCTCATTATGGTAATTGGTGAGTGATGTCCCTGTCCTTATCTTGACCCGCAAGCTTTTTATTATGTATTTTCTCTCCTCTGTCCATCTGAGGAAGGAGAGTGATAGAGCAGCTTGGTGGACACCTGGCATCCAGCCAGGGTTAACCCACCATAATAATGTTTAAGTTTTTCATGTGCTTTCTTCATTTATATTCATGGAAATTATTTGCTGAATTTAACCTTAGTACATAGATAATTTCACACTTAATTATTTAATTACAGTCCATAGATGTTATGCCTAAGGCACACTGTACAGTGCTCCTAAGGAACTAATAATGTGGCTGAAGTACACCAAACCTGACACTCTTAGGCATAGTTAGTAATTTTTGAACTCATAAAAAGCCAGCCACAAGTCAGAACTGTCTCTGTTACAAATACGATCAAGAAGTAGCCAGAAAACCCTACCATCAACTGAATAATTCTACAGTGGAAGATGGAAGCATCACAAAACACAAATAGAGAAAAAAAGAGCAATAACAATCTAAACAGTAAATATGGTATTTTGAAATCATTTTTGTTAATACATAGTATCTGTACCAGCACACGTTAGCCCCATGTTATGCAAATTTGTCTATGTTCTCCGAGACATCATCATATTCTTATAATCACTGTTTCTAAATTATTTTTCATTCTACAGTAGTCTGATCATTTAGGTTATTCATTTCAACTCTATCTATGCAGTTTGAACTATTAGAAAACACAAATTGGTGACTAATAGATTTCAGATGACCATATGACTATTATGAACAATAAAAAATATCTTTTTTCAGTATCTTGCCTGAAGATATCTCATAGCAGAATGATGGTATCAGTTTTTAATTCCAAATGTAAAACTGAATAGCATTTGAACATTAAACCAATTCTCTGAAGAAGGTAAAAGATGTCTCTACTGTATACACAGGAAACAATGATGGTGGTGTGGAAGAGCAGATTGTCTTAGAAATCAACCAAACTTTTTTCTTGCATCCTACCTTGCATCAAACATTCTATCATCCTGCTGACGTCTCTATGTCTTAAGCAATAAAAGATGAAGGCTGCTTTTCTGTTTTCCAAGTAATTTTCTCTTTTCTGACTGATACCAGAAACAAAAATGCCACAATCCTTCTTTGTCCAGAACACGATAGATTTGAACTTCAGTGATAAAGCTTATATTGATGAAATTCAATCTGATTATGTTTTACAGGCATTAGCAGGTTGAAAGTTTGGAAGATTTATTTAAACACATGTAAGTACAATTGCTCCTTTTACTTTAAATCACCATAAGATTAATGTTTGACACAGAGAAATACACTTGCAGAAAGATCAAGCTATTTTGTAGTGTTTAAAGAAGCAGTTGCATTCCTAATGAAGCACATGGTTAATTACATTTACTTCAACATTTTTTTGCAAGTGGCACTTCTGAAAACCACAGGAAAATCTAGCAACTCCCACAATTCAAACTTGTGACTGACCCTCAGTGTAATAAAGGAAGAGTCTCATGATCTGTTAATTTCTATATTTTGCTGATCATTATTTATCAGTGTTTGTAAACTGATAAAAAAAAAAGTAACTACTCGACTAAGAAAAGCTTTTCTAGTAGTCAGAAGTGAAATAGAGGAATTGTTACACAAAAGAGCAGATGACAATTATAGAAAATACAATACTCTAACTAGTTTGATTTGCTCTAAGTCAAGAATAATGGCTGTAGCCACAGATCTAAAGAAATTGAAAAAAAAATTAAAAAAAAAAAAAAGAGAACAGATGCAAGAATGGAAAAGTAATTCAATGAAAAAATTCTTTAAAACAAAGGTTCAAAGAAGGATAAACATAATGAAGGAGATAGACTTACATATGAACACATAATGAAAAACTTGGAGATACCTAATTTACCTAGAGAAAAGAAAATATAAGATGCTGGATGATACATAAAATATACAATATTCAGCTGAGAATTCCCAGCTAGCATCATATACCACAGATGGCTGAGATACAGCACTTTATAGAATTTATAGCCTACACATTTTACACCTTAGTGGCATCCCTGGACAAATAATTAGTTAATTGGGGCCTTTACACATATATTTCAAATACACACATGAGCAAACATAAACCCCCATGTAAATAGGCCCTAACTGTCTCTTTCTACATGTAGATAGTATCTGTGTTCCATGTTGTGATGGAAATCCTTCAATATAGAGTACAAGAAATATTGAAAACAGAGTACACAAAGAAGGAAGTGTACTTGTGGTTGAAAAGGGGACAATGCCCTCTGTGATTTCAGCATATTTACAGGATTTCCAGACATTGTCCTACCTCAAATCTGCATTCATATCCTTGACCTTTCTCCTGGATCATGGTTCCTTGCCTGTCCTCTTTTGGAAAACCACATTATCAGCCCTGGGGGAGATGGCATGGAAACAGGACAAAGGATCAGATTGTCACAGTCCTAATAAGAATTTTGGCAGCTGTATGAAACAGGCTAAAATTACAAAAGGTAAACAAAACCTGGAGCCTCAGAGAACAAATTATTCAAATATGAAAAAAAAAAAACCCACCCAAAAAGAAAACCTTTTAATAAACTGTATGTGTTGATCTAGTCCTGAATTTCTCATCCACTTCAAATGCCAGCCAGTATCAAAGACAATATAACAGATTTCAGGTATCATTAGCCTGTCTTAAGGTAACTTTTACTACAATAACAATAATAACCCCTAACAATAATTATGAATGACAGAAAATTACAAAAAAGAGGAAAACAAAAAATAAAAGGTAAACCAATTGGCCTTAATTCACATACTAAATAGATTTTTGGTTTGGTTTAGGGTTTTTATGCAATACCTGAGATCTCAAAAATTCTCTTGAAAGCTTTATTTGGTGTTCTATTCATTCCTTTGTGTGCTCACTGTGGATCTGCCTATCTTATGGCCAGCAAGCTCACAGATCCAAAACTTGTTGAAATTCATCTCAGATCAGATGAGGGCAAACACAAGCACGTGCCAGCCCTGGTTCACCTTACATCTTAGTTTAACCAAGAAACCCATTCATACAGATTAGAAAAAAACCTGAAGCATTCTCCAAGAGTAATTTAGATTCAGATTGAAAACTGAAGAGGTTCTCCACCATAACCAAATAAATCTTGATGGGTTTGCAGAGTCTCTGTGAGAAAAGAATTGTTTGATAATGCATTATAGTATTGTTTTCTTTCATGCATTTCTATGCTGAGCCAGTAGGATATGTCCTTTGCTTCAGTGTTGTTGAAAAGAAGAGGGTTTTGTTTCTCCGTGTTTCTGTGGCTTGAGAGATAGCACTGTAGCTACCAGAAAGAATTGATGAAATACATGATGGGGCATTTGGGACTCTACTTTTATTAACTCTTCTTCATCTCTGGGTTTACAAATCATTCAGTTTGAATTCTTCCTTCCATTTCTTCCTGGAACCTTTCACTTCTGCACAACGTAAGCATCACCTAGCTCATGGTTCAATATTGCAGTCTGAAAGGGAAGACAAAAAAGGCATCTGTCCCTACCACAGTTTTATATTCAGGTTATATTTTGTGTGTACAGAACTGTAGGACATGTGTCATTTTTTATTTCAGGACTCACACCACTTCTTCACTTGCATATATTCTTCTGTCTATGGTGATCCATGAACGGTGATGTACTTCCTTACATAAATACAGTTCATATTGACAAAGGAGGTTTCCTGCTGTTATGCTATTCCTAGAAAAGATGATTGCTTAATTAAGCCTTCCCTACAAGGCTGTTACAGAAAAGATGAGTTTAGTAGTATCTTGAATTACTATATGTAAATATTCTCATTTTAGCTCTATCTCAGTTTCTCTGTTAAAGTTTTAACAACCTTGTTAACATACCTTCACTAAAGCAGGACTGGGTTTTTTTTCTGTTTGTGGCAAACCATTTATGTCATTAAGAGGAAAAGTGCAATCAAATAACTTGAAAAATACTAAGGAAAATATGGTACTCAACTCAATACAGCCTAATATTATATTTGTTGGTTAACAGCACTTCATTGCTTTCATATTGGGAATGCAGTGAAATGCAATCAGACATGACTGGATTGAAATTTGTAAAAGCTTATGTTTAATGGCTATCAAATTTGAACAGGAGGTGTTCTATAAAACTATTTAAGAGTGTCAAACTCTGAAGCTAGGGATTGCAGATAAGCTGCTGTCTGTGAGACTATATTTCATACATTAAAGAGTATGAATATGAATCCAAGAGAAATATGATAGGAATTCCACACTTTGGGATTAACTGTGCATTTGTTTAATGCATGCTACTGGAATTCCAAATTGTATTTTCATAACAGACCTCATGTTCTATGTATTAGCTAATGCAGTAGAGTTGGTCAATAGATACATTTCAGATGCTGGTTTAGTTTGCAATGATTATAGAATTACAGACAAAAACTATGTGTCTTATACTTTGAAAGTGAAGTCTTTTATGAAAATATGCCAAAGCTAGTTTCTGAAGGAAGAAGACATTCAATCATTCAATGTATGAAGCAGCATAATTCTTAAGATAGAAGATTGTTGGAGCGTTTTTTTGTTGTTTGGTTTGGTTTTTTTTTTAATATGCATTTTATATGTTTGCATTTGCAGGTCCCATCAAGTGTAGCAAGTCACGTATGCAGATCAACTCATAAGAACATTTGTAATAAATTCCTTATGTGGACTTATTAAAACAACAGTGAAAACTAGCATACTACAAGTCTACTCTTACGGATGTATAACTCTTGCTAGAACCAAGGTCTTAGGGCGTTGTTTTGCTGTTTGGGTTTTTTTCCTATATGTTTGTAAGCTTGATTTCCAACGGGATTTTAACTCATAATTCCCCTGTTTGACACTAGTACAAAAAGAATAAAAATGAACATAGAAGGACAGAACAGGTTTGCAGAGCCAAAGATACTGAAACCACAATGTTAACTTAAAAAGAGAGGTGGCATCAAAGGCAATGTATTTGTGCATGTCATTAACTAGAAGCATATCATTTGGATTATTTCACAATCACAAATCAAATGAAGTTGCATTTCAGAACTAATGTGACGTATTTTACTATTTCTGATATTACCAGCTCTTTTAAGAAATAAAACACCTGAATCAATCTATGACTACCAAACCACTACACACAGAATGTTTTAAAAACTTAGAACTCATCATTTGTTTGAAAAAGGAGCCTCCATGATAAAACAGATCTGATGTTTCTTCAACACTTCAGTGTAATGATGTTTCAATGTGCATTTAAGTTTGTGGCTTCACAAGCAATAAAAGCCAAACGAAATCTTTACTGTTCCTTAAAGTAAATGTTAAGTTTTCCTTGGTCCCTTTCTCCATCATCCCTGATAACATATTCTTGGTTCTTGCCATTCTAAGCAACACTCATGGAGTCACAAAAACAGCCTATTCGATCAGTATTTTGGAATAAAGTATTTGTATAGGGTTAATTTTCAGATATGTCAAGCAGCTCCTAGTGTTGACCCCTTCTGTGCTTATGAGCTTAGATCATCAGCATAGCCTCTCATGAGGGTACTCTCTATGGTTCTTCAGAAAAATAATACTTCAGGGAGAGGAGTAAATATGTATTTAAACAACTTCAGTGTAACATAAGACAGTACTCACAAGCTTTCATAAATGTAGGAATAATATAAATTTACTATCACAATGAAAACACATATAAATTTTAATTGAAGGTGTCACTTAATGCATTCAACAGCTGGTGAGAGAAGACAGTTCTTGTTCTCCATAGTAGAGGAAGAAAGCCGAAATTGTATTAAATTATTAGCTTTTAAGACTCAGCAGAAGTTGATTATCATCCATCAGCAAAATCTCCAAAAGATTCCACCTGCAAACACCCTTCTCAGATCTGCTCTAGCACTCAATACAACCAAGCAACATATATGCAATATAGTGGCTCTACAAAACATTTGCAATAAAAATCTGGGATGAGGAAGCACATACACATAGTAAGAGGTTGATTAAAGACTGTAGAAGCAGAAAAGCAGGCCAGTGAACTGGAAAGGAAACAAGGGACGAGCTGAAAAAGAAGTAGGAGGCTGGAGGATTTGTTGGGCAGGGAGACGGGATGTCTACAGGAGTGAGGGAAACACTGGAGAGATTGAGACAGTGGAAAGAGAACTCTCAGTATTCAATTTCTAAGAACTAATCAGAGGTTGTAAAAACTTTTCAGATTTGTCTCAAGGTCCTTATGTTTTGAAACTGCACTCTCATTTCTTAGCTTCTAGTTCCCCCAAGTTAATGTGCCAAGTTTCTGTCCCTGGAGAGAATCTATTTTCCATCTGAAGCAATATATGTTATTTGGCTTACAAGAACTGCTTTTAGGTAATTTGGCTTTACACAACTTAGAGACCTTCCAAGATGCTAGGATATATCCCAAAACATAGTTCTAGGAAGTATTATCATATTTACCTACTTACCATTACCACATTTATCTTTTACCTTATTTTAGCCAAGACAGTTGTAGTCTGGAACTGTCCTAAACCATTTTTGTAATCCTCAACTACAACATGTCTGCTTTGGCAAAGCATATGTGGGACAAGTGCTTGGGCAAGTCATAATCATAATCAATAATATAGTTTTTAATGTCTTTCAAGATATTTCTCCACTGGCTAAGGTACAATGATGTACACCACTCTTAGTCTAAGGACTGACATCAGTGACTGAAAATGGGGAAAGTCTTTTGGGCCAATATTGTTACAGGTAGCATGCAGCTGAATGCTTGATCCTGATAACACTCTTTTGACATCAAAAGAAATATTGAGTATTGGTATTCTCTGTCCTGAATGAATACAAAACAAAACAAAGCAAAATAAATAAACAAACAAATAAATAAATAAACAAAACAAACAAACAAACATATAAAAACCCCCACATACCACAAGTCCTTAAGAATATACTTGTTCTTCAGGTTCAATGGCTTAGATGATAGATATATCTACCATCTATACAGACTATATACATTGATAGGTGTTAATACTACAGTGGCTGAAGTGAAGCTTCTGAAATTAACCAAATGACACTATCTATCTTCTTATCTATCCACTCTCACATAATTTTTTAATTGATTTTCCAGTATACTCAAACCAGTGTTTAGAATTTACTTTCAAGAAGCAATTATATATGTTTATGCCAAAGTGGTGTATACTGTCTGGTAACTGGTGTTGCACAAGTCATCATGCAGTTCAAGCTGCAGTAGGCTAATCCAAACTACTCTGTGAATGAGTGAAACCTCATTCTTGCAGTGAAAACACATCACTGCTGCATTATGAAGTTTGTTTTTTCCAGAAAAAAAGAAGAGTCACTTGAAAGAACTGGAAGATGGGCACACAAAAATTTCCATATCAGACAAAGGCTGCAAATTGCAACATATTAGGGGTGGGTTTTTTTCTCAGCTGCCTTCACAACAAATACTTTAAAATCTAGTTAATTTTCCCAAAGTCATACACATGAATGATAGCAGGGAGACCTCTTAATACACGAAGAGTATTAGAAGGTATGTACATCTTGATAAAATTAATTTTGTCCTTGAGGCTGATGGTAAAGTCTTTCCATCTGCCAAGATCTCTGAGATGTGCTCTAAATTAATTTTGAGCAGATTTCCCATCTCATTGAAGATAAGCACCAAAAGAACATCATTAAAATTGTAAAACAATCAGATAAAAGGTAGAAAATGCCAAAATCCTACACTGCTTATCTGGAAGTATCTGAAATAGAGGTTGCTATGCAACATTAATTCAGTCCATTGTGTAGTCCTTAATTTCCACCTGCCTTAATCAAGCCAGTAAACGATTTGTATCTTTAAGCAGCAGAGAACTGACTATGGCATGTGACAACCAGACATTTTTCACATCCCAATGTATAAGAAGCAAGAGAGGTTTTGCCTACCGTAGACTGTAACAGTAGGTTTGTTAAAGCAGGTTTCAAGGATCCCATCTTTTCATCTTCACTCACAGTTCTTGCTGTATAAGATCTTCAAATCATTTCCTGTTTTGCTTTCATTAACATATTTTTCTCTTTAAATTAAGGAATTAGAGTACTTAAATTTATTTTCAGCTAGTTTCTAAATTAAATTTAAAACCTTGCTTTTGCCTGCAATCATGTTAACCAGAGAGAGTTCTAAGATTATTGCATTTATAAATGTGTCCTCTCTTCACCTAATAATTCTCATTTATCTCAGAATAAAAGAAGTTCAAATGTTAATTTAAATTGTCTTTGTTGATCAGAATTGTTACTGTTAGGTTAAATACCTTGTTTAAATCGAGTAAATTATTGGAACACAAAAGAAGATACAAAGTACATGAATCATCTCCTGAGAAACTACAATACATGCATATATACAGCTTTGATATGTGCATTAAGATTTTTGTTAAGACGTTATATTTTAAATTCCCTGACCAGTAAATCTTTTAATAGGTTTTTACTAGTTTATTCTTAGCTTTTCTAATACTGCTCAGTTACAAAGAAGCTATTCAGTACTTGTTTGGTTGGTTTTTTTTTTTTTTCAATAAGGTAAATGAAGGCACAGATAGATTAAACAAAAAGTATCCTTAATGTATGTGTACTTACTATTTTGTGATTCTTAAAACTTGATTATTTGATAAAGTTTTTATGGTGGATGTAAACATAAAGTTCAACCCCCATTGATTCCTTCAATGATTTTCCTCAGTTACAATACTCAGCACTAAATCATAGTGTATTGTCTCCTGCTTTTCACTTGGAAAATCAGAAATAATCAGTTATCCAGAAACAGTGGTGTATGAAATCAGTTTTGAAAATTTCTCATCTCTTCCCATGGATACTAGAAAAAGTATAGAACAACAGATTGCACTTCTAAATTTATATATATCAGCAAGATAACTACAAAATCAGGCCTTGATGTTATTACCAAAAAGTCTGTATCCTTTTCAAAGGAAAAAAGCCATATGGGATCTCATATCTATGGAGGACATGCAATGATTCTCAGAAACCAACAATCATTTGTGAAGATCACTAGAATACTTTGATATCAGTTCTCAGTCTTTCAGTCCCTGGTGGGGTGGGTTGTTTGTTTTGTTTTAAAAAAAATATTAATTGTATTAACCCTGGTTTGCACTCTATTTACACTGTAAACCAGTGACTGAGCATGTCCAAAGCATACCCACATACACTAGACTTTTATCATAAGTTTAAGTTATACAAACTGAAACTGGAATCTTACACTATGTTTTGTAGAAATGCTATGCAAAGCAGCGATGTTCTGTTAAACCAATAACTACACAGTGGATTGGGACCTATGAATCAGGGATGAGTTTGGGATGGGGACTACTGCCTTAGATATACAGTCCATGTGAGAGAATTGTCCCAGAGAACCCTCTGGACTGAGCATGGCCAGTGGGCCCTCTGATCTTTAGAGAGGAGGTGAGGAATTAGAGATCTTTGTGACTTTTACATCTTCTATTGCACAACAATGAGTTGGCTCCATCACATTTCACACTTAATCTTCTGTAAATCTAGTCCATGAGGCTAAAAGCAAACAATCAGCTACAGATAAACCTCTGAAGATTGCATTATGGGTGTTAAAGACTAGCAAGGTATGTTTTAGTAAGAATTGACTGAGATACTTAGTTGACAGTGATGTGAAAAATCTGCAGTCATTTGACTGTATCAATTTTGGATCAATTTAGAGAAGATCAAAGAAAAATTTCTAGTCACAATTTGTGTGATTGAGACACTCAGACAAGGTCAGAATAACAGAGATCACATCTTGCACAGTTTGATAAGTAGGGGTATTTTGGAGGCTGTAAGCAATCTGGCTTGAGTCTGACTCAAGCATAGTATCAAATCAGATCTCATATTACTGGCCATTATCCAGTGCAGAAGGCCCTGATTCAGGGCTCCTTTCTCTGGCTTTTAGCATCCAGCTCATCCTGACACAGAAATTTAACTGTTGAAATCTCTGTATATTTTCAGACTACTTTCTTATTTTCCTTTTAAATAAACTCATATTTTTATCTTTTTAGTCCAGATTACACCTTACAAAATATGGACTGAATGCCAAAAACCTAACTTTAAATATTGAATCAGTTAAAAAGGAATCCATTTCATAGTATCACATAATTCTACCACATCGATCAATCAATATTAGTGTTCATCACATCAATAATTAATGATATGGCAGTAGTGCAGCTCCAACTAGAATATTGTGTTACATTCTGGAAGTGATTTATCAGAATGATGGACATATTGGACTGAGTTCAGAGAAGAACAACCAAAATAATTATGGAGAAAAAGGGAGTGATCAGAAAACCCTAAAAGTTTAGACAGCATTTATCATCAAAATACTGACAATTACTATTTTCAGATAATTAGCCACATTTTTAGTACCACATAATTTTAATTGTGACTGCACTAGTTTAGTGCAATAGCAGATAGTAACAGTCTACACATACCTGGTATGCGTAAAAAATAGTAGCAGGGAGAGAAAATATTTAGCAAGACGTTATATCAAAGGGTATATAACAAGGCATGATTAAGAATTCTTTTTAAATGGGAAAATATAGAAGGAATAGAAGTAAATTCTTGACACTTAGCAACATCAGCCTTTCAACTAACATCTCAAGGATGACAAATAAAATCTAGAGCGTGGTCTATTCGAGTGTAGTCTGACAGTACACCTATTATGTTCAATTCCTGCCCCAGGTACCAGATGGACAAATAATCTAATAATCTGTTTGGGGTTTTTCATGTTGCTTATTCTATCATTCTCTGATGATGTCAGAGAATGAAGATGAGATTTTTCATGTCTCAGAAGTATTTAGCAATTAACCCTTTTTCATCTTCCAAAGTCTCCCTTTTTTAATCATGGATAACACATCCAGAAGTTTTGAGACAAAGAATAAAGTAATTGCTATCAGCATAAATGTACCCATCTTCAGATACTAGGCTATATTTGATAATGTAGAGATATGTATGCTGGGCAAAACCCTAAAAAAACCCCAAACCCCAAACCCCAACTCTAACACTACAGCAATATATATATTGTTATTATGTGGCTGTAGAGAATTAAGATCAAGTAACTATTGGATGCTTAACTTGTATGTCCTTCCTCCCCAATCATTTCTAATTTTCATGGCTTTTTGACTTGTTGCAATTTGAATATATAGTTGGTCTCATCATGCTTAGAATGCCGAAGAAATACTGGCAATCTAATCTGTCCTTTAGCTGCAAGCCTATTTTAGCCTCTGCCTGATCTTCATCATTACCCCTAATTTGTGGTGCTGGGCACTTCTGACTCATGAGAGAGGGTAGAAACTCTCTTCCAACTTGCTATTATTATGATCTAGGCTATTTAATTAATCCTCTATGAATCTTTGCAGAATAGCAGGTACTATTTTCCCTCTCTTATTTGGTATTTATATTTAGGTTTTCCTACAAATGTCTGGCTGAAACTAGTTGTGAAGAAAGGTTAGCAGATTAGTTAATTGAAAATGTTCTATAATGTCTGGTCTTGCTTATTGTCTTCTTAATAGCAAAAAAAAAAAAAATATAGCAACCAAAATGCTCCTGTCAAAATGAAATGTCAGAAAAATTTCACAGGAGAGAAACAACTCCAAGTATTAGATGAATTTTTAAAAAGTAATCTATGGGAAAACATCAACATTTAATATGTAGAACTGCATAAAACCTGTGTATCCTTCCTTTGTATTGGAGACTAATTTTCCTAGAATTAACAAACAAATGAAACAGCTAATGTTGTCTTAGTTTATTTCTTCTTGATGCACGCAAGAAGGGGAAAAAAGATTGCAGCATTTGTTATCCAGAAAATATAATAACAATTGATAGATACTTGACTGAAACATCTAGAACACATACTACCAAAATACTCTGTTTTGGAGAAAACACCCACTGATGGATAAATAGTATTTAATTCTTTTGTTGTGTATAAGACTTATGAAAAAAAATTATTTCACCCTTCTGTAAAATATATAGGATACAGATTTGCAATTTTTTTTTTTCAAGATTTGAATTCTGTTTGTGCTAGATGAGTGTGTAAGATGTAGAAAATTCTTATTTTTGAAATAAGTATTTTGGGAGAACTGGCATTCAGGATAGCCTGAATATTGTTGACCCAGATGCTAACAGATGAAACAGGTGCTGACTGTGAGGGAGACATAAACAATACAGATGCACTGGTTTAAAACAGCATCAACTTTAATAGATTATCTCTGTCACATTTTTTGCTACTTCTTTTCCCCTATATCTCTAAAATGATTATTCAGCAGCACTTTCATTGTTTTGGGGACAAAAGAAAGTATATGGCCTTTTATCTATGCTTTATACGTTTCTTGCATATGTGTATGTCTTTATGAACTATCCCTTCCACAGCTTTTTGCTACTGGGTGCTGTGTATGTGCTTGTGTATATATAAATTATTTGTTTGTCTTAGACAACATAAAAAAATACAGAATGATACAAGACATTCTCTTGTTTTGCACTTACCATATGTACAATTGCATTATTTCTGCAACAATAGGATGGCTAATTTTTAAATGAGATAGTAACTGGAGAACCTGTTCCAGTGAAAAAATATACCTTTGAAATCCTCCAAGTATATCACAAATCCTGAAGTGTATGAAAACCGAAGAGAGAGGCTGCTACAGTTAAATGATGAAGCAAGACAGAAAATTAGGAGCAATTATATGAAAAGAAAAAAAAAAAAAGTATTAAAGAAAACTCAGTAAGAGAGGCATTCAAAATTGCACGACCTTTCTGATCCTAGGAATGTATCTGAATCCAGATGTACACATTATAGTACCAGTAATACACATATACAGTAAAATTATCCATGTTTTTTAAGAAAGACAAACAGTAATTATTCTTGCACAGTAGATTTCAATAAAAATTGAACTCAGGACACATAACATTTAGAGTTGCACTGAAAAAGGTTTGCAGAGTCATGTTATAAACTCTTAGATTTCTCACTGGATATATCAATGAATTGGAAGGGAGGAAGAATTGTAAACCTCTGACTTTAATTTTAACAATAAGAGTCCTTACTATTCAAACTTGTGCATTTAACTCTTACTAACAAGGCATGTGACAGAGATTCCTCTAGAATTTCCTTTCCATGCAATATGGCAAAAGACTAATGCTGTTTCCCAGGTCTATATTTTAACTCTATGAACCCTCATTGACAATTACAATAGTTGAATCTTACTTTTAATTAAATATTTGTGTTTGCTATGGTTTTCCCCACTTATATTGACAGCAGATAGTATATCTAAAAAAAAAAACCATGGTAGATTATTAGTTCCATGTATAAAGGAGGCAGAAAATAAAGGAAGATACAAGAATCATTGATGATGTTTTGTTTACCACTACACATCATGCTAAATGGCTGCAAAGTCAGCTGTAAAGCTAACAAAACTAGTGCACATTCAGCTGTTTCCATGTGATCAACAGAAATTAGTGCATCTTCCATCCAGATGTTAATTTTTTAAAAAGTCAGTAAATCTAAAGGTGATTTAATGTTAGGAAGAATATGAACAATTGTACCGCAGGAAATGTATCTCAAGAGTCAGAATAAAGGTAGAAAGGAACAATATGAAAATACCAATGTCACTAAAACTTACAGTGAAAGGTTATGCCTACACTCATAAATATTTCACATTGAATTATAGGAATCAATTTAAACTATTCATATGTGCATCACATATTTAAACTATCACACATGTACATTTTACATTTTGTGTTACAGGACTAACAAAATATAGTAACTCAAAAGTTTAGCAGGAAAATCTACCTTGGCTGAAGATAAAGAGTAAAACATCAAGAAAGCCTAAAAAAAATTTTGCATTTCCCTGTGCCTCCTCAGATTCTTTTAAGTGGAGATGAACCTGAGGATCCTATGCTTGAAAACATTTCTTGAAGGATGAAGGGTTATTTGAGATCAGGCCTATGGCTGTATACAGCAGAGTATTCCTATTCTCTATTTTCACAGCTGGCAGAATTAGTATTTGAGTACTGAAAAAGCTTTCTATAGTTATGTTTCCTGAGAAAGATAAGAAACGCTTTGGGTGCCAGTGTAAGTTTCACATTAAGAAAAAGCATTTAGTTTCTGAGTTTTGTGCATGTGGTCCCATCTCAAAAATTCTATAGTCAGTGTTTGACCTGTGATTCAATAGAAGCATCTTTTTATTCCTCCTGTAATATTTAGTGAGCAGAAGCTTCAGGCAAAGGTACCTCATGTAGCATTCTGCTTCTTTAAAGGCAAAGCTTATGCAGGGTAACCTGGGCAGCCTTCAAGGTGCCTATTAGCTTCCCCAGGATTAAAGCCTGAAGTTCACATTCCCTTGGCAAGGTCTATGAGGGGACTGAAATGGTATCCTAACTCAGAATCTCTTCCTTTGCTGTAAACTTTTAATGCATTTAATTCTGTCAGTATAGAATTCCTACAAACATATTAGTCCAACCTCTTTGCATAATTGCCAAATAGCAAAGCTTCTGCCATTCCCACAAATGAATTGTTTCTTATGATATGATGATATAGTAAGGAAAATACTAGCTAAGCCTATGTAAAAATATTAAGACAAATATTAGATATAAAATGCAAGCCAGTGACTTACAGTTGGCAGAAGTAGATCTACAGAAGGCTCAACTACTTTGGTAATATTGCAGAGTATGGCATACTATCAAGACAATCTTCTTGTCTAGTTTACTTGATTCTGGATTTTCCTTTTTCATCTATCACCTATGGGTAAAATTTTACTTTTAATCAAAGGGGACGACTTACAGCTACTTTGGCATCTGTGAGCTAACCTAAGAGAGAGAATAATTTGGTTGCATCCATTTCAGCAGAACCATGTTCATTTCTTTATTTACAAAGTTCTTATTGAGGTCAAGATAAATTAAATCCCCTGCTTTCCACTTGTCCACTAAATCAGTCATCTTATCAAAGAAGCATGTCAGGTTGTTCAGGCATGATTTCCTCTTTGTAAAAATCTGCTGACCAGTTCCAGGCACCTTCCTGTCCTGAATAAGCTTGAAAATGTTTTCCAGGATTAGTTTCTCTATCGCCTTCCCTGGGATCAAGTTGAGGGTGACCAGCCTGAAATTGCCCAGATCCTTCTTGCCTTTCTTGAAAATGGGAGTGATGTTTGCTTTCTTCCAGCACTCAGGAATGTCCTCTACTCACTATGACCTTTCAGAGGTAATTGTGAGTGACCTCACAATGACATCAGTCAGCTCAATCAGCATTTGTGGGTACTTTCCATCAGGTCCCATGGACTTGTGTACCTCCAATTTGTTTATTGTTCCCTAATCTGATTGTCTTCCGCTGAAGGTAAATCTTCCCACTGGTCTCAGGGACCTGGGATTGATGAAGTCAAGTATTTCCAGTAAAGACTGAGGAAAAGGAGTTAAGTACATCAATCTTTTCCATGTCCTTTGTCATCAGATCCTTTGTCCCTTGCAGCAGTGGACACAGATTTTCCTTATCCCTAGATACTGATGTACCTGTAAAAGCTTTGCTTGTTGTTCTTCTTGTCCCTTGTCAGATCACCTCTCCTGGACCATCTCTCAGGGGATTATTCCAAGCAGGTTCCTGAACATGCTCTCCTAAAGTCCAGGGCTGTGATCCTGTTCTTTGCCCTGCTTCTTCCTCTCTGAATCCTGAACTGCCCCTTCTTATGGGCATGGTAATCAAGGCCGTAGCTGTCACATCCCCCACAAGTTGATCTTTGTAAGTATGAGATCCAGCAGAGTTGTCTTCCTTTGTTGTTTCCATGATTACTTGTGTTAAGAAGTTGTCATCAATGTACTCCAGAAATCTCATGAATCACTTGTGCCCTGCTGTGTAGACCCTCTAGCAGATATATGGCTAAAGTGCCCCAGGAGGACCAGGGTCTGCAAAAATGAGACTTCTTCCTGTTGTCTGACAAAAGTGTAATCTGCTTCTTCTTCCTGATCAGGTGGTCGGTAGCAGACACTCAACACAGCACAAATACATGTTAACCTGTCCACTAATACTGACCCATAAGCCCCCAGATGGCTCAGCATCCATCTAAAGGCAAATCTCCATGTATTGCCACTGCTCCTTCACATCAAGGGTTAGTTTCCCTCACTGCTGTCCTGGCCTTTCCTTTGTGAACAGACAGTATCCAGACATTGGAGCACTCTGGTTCTGTGAGCTACCCTATGACATCTCTAGGATTCCAATGAGATCATAGCCCTGGAACTACAAACAGACATCTAATTCCTTCTGATTGAGAGTGAGAGACCCAGAGTATCTTAAGATATCTGGGTTTAGCCAAACATATCTTGCAGCATGTAGTTTGAGACAGAACAAAGAGTGATCTGAAAGCTCACTGCGTGTTTGAAACCCAAATATTTTTTCAAGTAGTTGTGTTAGTCTTTGCAATTAATGTTGATGGCATTGGCTATGTACAGAAACAATGCTCTGCACACCACTTTAACCTTTATAATGAATGACTTCCTATTATTTTCTTCAGCTAATACTAATTTCAACTAGCCTGACAATGCTAATATATTAGCATATTAGTGATGGCATCCAACGCACACCATGCTAAGCATAAATTGCTAAAAGATGCATTCATAAATAAGAGACTTCAGGCTCTAGCACTGTCAATTTTTTTCTACTCTTCAATTAAATACCAAATTTTCATGTGCTTAATCCATCATGATTAGTTATTAATAACTTTTAACATTCAAATGTCTTTAATTTTTTTTTTTTAAACACAATTATTTTATGGCATTTAAAGATTGCTGATTTCATACACCAATGTCACTATCAAAAAAAGAATATATTTCTATTTGTTCATACTCACTATTGCTAAATATTCTCTTCCTGTAGTTCAGTAAAAGCATGAAGATACATTTTCTGTAACTGAATATTTGAGAACATACCCAGATAACGGTAGATTTGGTAGTTGTTGTTGTTGTTTTAAATTAATACATCTGCAGGGGGGTTGAACTAGATGGTCTTTCAAGATCCCTTCCAGTCCAAAACATTCTATGATTCTATCATACTATGATCTAAGTACAAACAGTAGTGCTTGGAATATTGACTTTCTCACTGAGTATCTTTCTGTATACTTACAGGTAGAATTTCAAAAATAGGGTAAGAATTGTGAAGTAAATCAGACTAATTTTGGTTATCTTGAGATCCTCTCATCAAATCTTGTTCTAATGAATGTTTTGAAAGCAGCACTCAGTAAATGAGATGAGAAAGGAAGTTGAAAAGATTTTAAGTTTAATTCATGTGTTCTGAGATTCTGTAGATAAGTAGGGGCTTTACTGAATGTTAAATAAACAGTGGTAATGAATACAGAGAGGGGAGAGGGAAAGAAAGTATAGAGAGATTGAGACCATAAGAACTGCCAGAGGCAAAATTGCTCCTGGGAGGGGGAATAACAATCAAAATCAATGCTTTCAAGAGAGGAACTTTACTTTTCCTTCTGTCACTGTGTACTCCTTTTTCCTTTGGGCTAGTGTTAATTCCACAGTGGAATGCAGTTCAAAAGACTGTAATTATTCTTGGACATTATTCACATAAATCACGAAGGAAAGTTTTTAACTTTTTCTCTTGAGAGGGCTAGACAGTGCTTGGTTAGATCTTCACTCTGTTAGCAATCCGACTGACATGAAGTAGGAGTAATGATAAAGGTAGAGTGACTATCAATACAATATTTGAAATGAAGCATTACGGCACTTGCTTACTTTGCTTACTTGTGTCTGGAATGGGCACATTGTAGTTTCAGTACTATTATTTCAGCTATATAGCATTTTTGTGTATTTTTGAAAACAATTTAATGCCGTGCAATTTCTTTTACAGAAAGGACACCTGCTCCAGTTGAAAAGCTTCATGGTTTTTAGCAGACTGGAGTGGTTCTTAAGAAAATACAAACCAGTTTCTGAATAAAGCCTTCACAAATGTTTCTGTGGTGTATCTTGCTTTTCTCCAGTTAGAAATGTTTCTGAACTTTGAATTTTTGCTGTATTTACTTGACAGGCAAAGTAAATGGAATTCAGAATGTTTGGAGTATGTTTTCTTGTACCATCAAACTTTACAGGAAGTACCCTGGATATGAACATTCAAAATTGGCACAGGAAGAGAGAGGAGGCAAAAGAGGAATCTAGGAGCACACGTAGTTTGTTCTCGCTGCACTCTGCTGTGAAGGTCTCAGCTAGCTGAATATGGTATAGTTTAGTTTAACTTTCTTGAAGATCACATGGCATGAAGAGTGCAGATGTCATTCTTCTATTCTTCTGATATTTTTTCTTCATTATCAATTCCTGTCTTTGAATTTCCAAAATATCTGTATGAACATATATATCTATGTTTCCCTCAATTTACTTACTTCTACTTTCTGACTTCATATACTTAAAGAATAAGGTAGGCTTAAAGGGCTGCCTGGAGGTCATCTAATTCAATAACCTGGTCAAAGAAAGATCAACTTTGAATTTATATCCAACTTTAAAGGTAGATCAGGTTGCTCATGACTTTACTACAGGCAAATTTATTTTACAGTCAGGCTATCTATACAGCTTTACTTCCTTGCAAAGGACTAATTCATCCTGCATGAATTTATTCTGATAAATAATAATAGCTGTACCAGTTCACTGGAGCAGTACATTGTATTTCGGCTTTACCAACAAATTATTTTTCAAGGTTCCACTACTGGACACCATAAAGCTTTGAAAAACATACCTTTATGATTATCAAACTGTCATTTACAGTCTTTCTCCTAACATTTACCAGTGTTTCTTAGGAGAGAACTCTGTAGTTAATGCTCCTGAGCACTAACAAACATTATTTGCTATGACTTACCATGTATGAATATGTCTGAGAGATTAATCAACAGGAGTGTGATGCTGTCATCAACCCTGTAATCCATCTTAATCTGTGAAAAAGTTCAATTATTTTAGGTTAAGCTTGTGAGAGCAGTAGAATAGAATGTTCAGGATAAAAATCCTGGTCTGTTTTGAATAATATTGCAAAGGAATGATGGAGAGGTTTTTGTTATGAGAGGAGCTGCCCCTTGCCTTTGCATGCAACACAGGAATAGTATCATGTAATCAGACTATCAATTCTGAGAGAAGATAATTCTCATAATTAATATATGTCTTTCCTATCTGGAAATTACATAGGGTGGTATTAGAATCACTGTGTCCAATGCAGTATCTCTGAAAAAAAAATCACATTTCCAAATCATGCAGTGTCGACTTTGGGTAAAATCTTAACTGACCTGTCATTTTCTCAGTCCTAAGCATGACAAAACCCAAATATTTTATCGTTAATGTGTTAAATATAATATTTTCTAAAATGATTACACACTTTCTACTGACTCTGTTTGGATATTATCTGTGTAATTTCTCACCTTGTAATAGATAATTAGAGGATAGATGATTAAAATGGATTTTAATTAAAAATGTCTTAAAGCTTATTTTTAGATAACCCAGTAAAACAGTGGAGACTAAAGTGTCATTCCTAAATTGTGTTTGAAAAAGAATGTTGCTGATGTAGATTAAGGTTGCTTATAAAGCTGCAGATCCAGAGAAGCTTTTAAAGTTCCATATTTTTTTAAACTGCATCAGTATCACACCTTTCATAAAACAGTGTTTGATTAATTAAAAATATGTATCAGTCATTATGAACTCTTTTGTTTTTAACCACTGTTTCATTTGGTGGTTTTCATTTCCTTTGAGTTTTCCAGAATCCCCAATGGTGCCAGTTTTCCTATTTACTACATCACTGAATTAAACTATTGTCCTGGTTTGAGTGAGGACAGAACTAATTCTGTTCAGTAATTTTACTTTTCAGCTCAGTTCTTCTAACTAACTGCACTTTCTGAAGTTAGCAGC
>WTSP01024852.1:0-21237 GCA_025331215.1 Actenoides lindsayi | reverse complement strand
AACGTTTCAGATTATCGGAATATTTAATTCTTGCTTTTGTGTTTAAAGAGTAAAGAAACATAGAATTATTTAGTTTGGAAAAGATCCTTAAGATCATTGGGTCCAACTGTTAACCTAACACTGCCAAGTCCACCACTAAATCATGTCCCTGTGCGCCTCGTCTACACGTCTTTTAAATACTTCCAGGGATGGTAATTCAATCACTTCACTGGGCAGTCTCTTCCTATGTTTGATAACCCTTTGCATGAAGAAATTTTTCCTAATGTCCAAATTCTTATCTCCCCTGGTACAACTTGAGGCCATTTCTTCTTGTCACATGTTTACTTGGGAGAAGAGACTGACCCCCACTACCCTCCAATCTCCTTTCAGAGACTGAGAAGGTCTCCCCCGAACCTCATTTTCTCCAGGCTAAAACACACTTCCCTCAGCAGCTACTCCAAGACTTGTTCTCTAGACCCTTCACCAGTTTCATTGCCCTTCTTTGGTGTCAGCCCCCCAATGTCCTTCTTGTACTGAGGGGCCAAAGGCCTCACCAGTGCTGAGCACAGGGGGACAATCACTTCCCTAGTCCTGCTGACCATGCTATTTTGGTACAAAGGCTCACACACAGCTTTTATCAACACAAGGGGATTTTAACCATATATTTTTTACCTACATATTTGACTTTCCTCCAAAAAAATATCTATAAAAGACATGAGGACCTCATTTAAAAGAAACTAAGGAGTTTTCCTCTGTTAATGTTTCTAATTTTGCTCTATTTAAATACTCTATGTGAATCTAGAAGGCCAACATTCTATTTGAAAGAAAGTGGCCAAACTTAAAGGTAGCACTGGTGCATCCACCTCTGGCTGAGGCAAAGACCTTGTCCTTGCCTTAGGGTTTCCAGAAGTTCCCTTAGAACAAAACTATTACAGCACTCTAGGCTTTACACAGTGAAGTTAAACTGAGATCGTACTTCAAACAGGACTAAATTTTTTTATTTTCACAACTCTGTGACCACACTTTATTCTGGTGACTTTTACATACATCTGGGGCAGCTGAAGACCCCACTGACATACATCTCTTCCCTTGGCTAGATTCTGCATAAAATGTGCCTCAAAGGACCACCACTGTTTTCAAAAGATTGACTTTAAGGATGAAAATACTTTTTAGGAGCAGGGATATTAGCTTTTCTATGGTGTTTCTGAGCTTACATTACAACTTAAATTTGGTAAAAAAACCCATAAAGTAATTACTAAGGAAGGTGGTACTTGTGAATCATATTTTGTTTGCTTTCTAAATATGAACCAACAAAGTCATAATCTGTAAATGCTACTCCTACACACATTCTGCTTTGAAGTGTATCAGACAAAGTCTGTTTTATAAGGTTTCTTGTAAGGAGCTATTCTCCTTGTTCATCAGAGAAAGAAATGCTCAGAACACTGTGGAATGCAGAATACTCAGTTCACACCCACTTTCTAAGGCAAAGTGTGTCCAAGATATCAAACTTGCTACACTTTTTATGTCAGGCACAAGCTCCACTCCAGTATGCCATAGACTTACTACACTGCAGACATCAGCCATGCTATGAAGGTAGCTAAGACAATAGGTCACAAGTTCAGTTAGGGTAGATGCTGTGGTTGTGGAGTTGCAGGTCTTCTGAGAGGCTAATTATGTAACATCACACAGTGTATGCAATCACAGTGTGCTGCAGAGCTCAATTCTAAAACAAGGGACCTGGCAGCTACAGGACAGACCATGCCAGTTTCCATCTGGGACACCACTTCTTGCAGGTGTTTCATACTTCTTTCTTCTTCCCAAAACAGTATTCGGGTGAGCAGAGATCCTGAAACCTTCAATCCTTTGCAGAGCCAGCTCCCCACAAGCTTTCCTTCCACCATCCATGCCACCATTTAAGTTTTTATGATTTTTTTAAAATTATTTTTGATTTATTATTTTCTGTAGCATAGAGAAGGGAAGAAGAGATCTGCTGAGACCTGCTTTCCACATGTTAGTAAAAGTGCTTTTTAATCTTTAATGACTGCCCCAATACAGAAAACCTGGCATATGAGGCATCAGGCCTTCTAATACGCATTCTTCAGAGGAGGCAGCATTCTTTCATACCAGCAGTGCCAAATCGTTCTCATGGAGAAACAGAGAATGTGAATTTGCACTTACTTTTTATTGCATATATTTTCTATTATTATCAGATCTTGACTGAAGAATGATTTAATATATATGTCTGAGCTGGAAGCAGACCTACATGTTCCTCAAATGGCACATCAGCTCAAGAGGGTACACTGGGGAGGACACCTTTGGAAGTTAGTCAGGCAGGCAGGCAGTGACCTGTCAGTCAACAATGACTGGCCTTGAGGATTGTCTAAACTACCCGTAAGCTTCAGCCTCTATTCTTGTGTAAGCAGAATGCCTAGACTAATTAAGGCATTTTATTTTAGATATCAAGGAAAATTAGGGAGTCAAATTGCTCCAAAGTATAATCAGTCAGCAAGAAGGTAATGCAATGCTAAAAAGGGCAGGTAGATATCTATCTAGTAAACTGCATTGCTGATCATACAGATGGGGCCAACACAATTTTTATGAATCTTCTTTGGTGGTACTCCTGAAGTGTACCAGGTTTGTGGGTCAATTCATCTACCAGCTTCATTTACACAGACACATTTGTTAGATCCTGAACGACAGAACAAGAGAAAAGGGAGAGAAGGACAAAGCTCTGAGATGTAGTCTGGTTGTAAAATACCTACCTGTCATTTTCCAGTCACGTATATTTCAAGACACCAAACCTTCTAGGAGGATAGCTGTGCTGCTGATATAACTTTGCTGTGACATACATATATGCACAGAATCCATGAAGTTTAATGACTACAGGAAATCTACAGCCATATAATAGTCTATGTCTTGCAGAATTTTCTTTATTTCATTGGCACAAGAGACTAACTAAAAGCTCTCGGCAAGTACATGCATGCTGATGGAGAGAAGGAAGGGCAGCAAGAGTGAAATAAGCTTTACGAAACAAAATAATTCTTTAGCCCAAATCTAGCACTGGTGTTACAGGTGTAAAGATCAAGCAGAAAGGATTGTTTGGAATTCAGAACAGTATTCAGCTGGTAGCCTACAGTTATTTGTATCCACTACTGGGTGATTGTATGACCAACTAACAGCAAGCAATCTGACCCCTCCCTTCAGCCTCTGGCAAAACTCTGTCTTAAAATGAAAGAAACAAACCAGCTGTAGAGATTACATTTTTTACTGCAGGCAGGTGTGCACGAAGCAATGTGGTTCGTAGATGGTGCAGTTGCAATGGCTGTAAAGAGTGATGAAATAGTATACACAGCAAATGTCAGTAAATGCCACTTTGCCCAGCCCATGGGCACCTCCGTATACTTTGGAAGAAACTGGGACAATTGCGTCACGTCAAACACTCTCCCTGTATTTCTACAGGCTGTATTGTGAAGAGGCCTTTGCTCAGTAAAAGCAGTTGAGAAGTCTTTATTCAGAATAAACTCACCGGTCAGGTGCTCCCCTGCCCCTGCAGACCAGTGCCCCCAGTGGTAGTAACTATTACAGGATAGAGACCCAGGAAAATTCTACCACAGTATCAGTTAAAAAAAAATTGAAAAATTTTCATTCCTGATTTAGTGTTTGTATTTAATCACATCCATTAGGGCCCTCCAGAGTTTTGGTCTGATTTCTAGATGCACTGTGGTAACATACTGGGCTTCAAATGTCATACACATACTCCATCAAAAAAATTTGAAGCTGTCAGCTGCCAAACCTTAGTAGTTAAGGGTGGACCAGGTAGTGTATTTCTAAAGGTACATTACTTTTTCTGCCTAGGGTTTAAACACTTTACATGTATGTTTTAATTTTGATCAGCCATAACTAGGCTATTTGATTACAGTAACTTTATAATCTTTGAAATCCTCCTTCACAAAAACTCTCACAGCTTAAAAGTGATTTTGTACTTCCATGAAATGCAAAACTGCAGCTTCTTAAACCACTTAATCAGTTTCTAATCAGTTTAGCTGTTGTTACTGAAGCAGTCTGTCAGTGATGAAATCAGAATTAAGAACCACAGGATAATGCAGGCTGGTGCAGATTTTTGGGAGGTCTGCATCCCAGCTTCCTGCTGTATATAGCCATCAGATCAGATCAGATCATGTTGCTCAGGGGTTTTTTTATCCAGCCTGGTCATGAAACCCGCAAAGGATGAATACAGCACTATCTCTTTGGGATCCCTCTCAACTGCTTTATTGTCCTCATTGGAAAAGGTTTTTCATTATGTGAAGTCAAAAAGAAGTTCATGTTCTTGTTTATTTCAGTAGAATTTTGTCTTCTGACTGTCTCCTCATTTCAAACTATGGATCTAATGAAGAAATCATGTGGTGACATTCTCTGGCCTGTGTTATGCTGGAGGTCAGATTAGAATAAATGAAATAATCCCTTGAGGCCTTAAGTATGTGGATATCTTTCCCTGCAAGTCTTACAACAGAAGAAAACATTCCATTCACTGAAAATTCAAGCAAGAAAGAATTACTCCCAAATTAAGGATGCAGTGAGGAGGATTAAAAAACCTAAGGCAACTGAATTTGTCTTGTTTGGGAATCAGGGCCTGAAGGGAGAAGAGCAGTAGGGAGCTGCTTGCTTTCTTAGCTCCTTTTTTGACAGTGCCCCAATATATATGGGAAAAGCTGACAATTGCCGTTCACCAAAAACTGCAGCTGCCCCAAAGATCAACTGCTTCTCACTCCACATTATTTCTTCAGCCTGTTTACCAAAAACCACAGAGATAAAAAAATGGAGGAAGGGAACAGTACTTTTGAGGCTATGGATTATTTAAGTTGTCTATATGAGCCTGAGAAATATAGCCCTTGAAAGGTGTTTCAATAGTGAGATTACTAGGTGGCTGGGAGAGCAACTAGTATTTAATGAAGAGAAGGATTTTACCCTAAAGCTAAATAAAACTTCAGCAGACTATAAAGATTCATATTGGGGACTAATAAGGATACCTTCACCAGAGTGGCCTCTGCTCCATTTTGTTCCTGCATTCCCACTCAGTGAGGGCTGAGACAGGCCAGTGTGTATCTGTGGTGATATACAGAACCTGTTTCCAGAGCTGTCAGCTTCTTACATGCCTTAAATTCACCTAAAATGATTACAGGAAATTGAGAATAATGGAAATAAAAACAAGGACATAATTATGTCTAAAACACTCTGCGGGCTGTGGTGCCATTTCACACAGACAGTCCTTAAAGCTTTGCTGTACAAAGAAGGAGCCCTAATATTCAACACTTGCACACAATTCTTGACAGCTCTTCCCTTCCCATACTAGCTCCCTTTTCTCCTGCCATCTAGTTCAGTATCAGAAGGAGAGCAGCTGAAGGAAGAGGCTCTTTACCAGCAAATGAATAGACTAGAATGACTGGAGAAAGTAAAGAGCAAATAGCACCAGACCACAGGAAGTAGAGAGACTGCTAAGTGGCCAGAGGTCATCATGCTAGTGTAAACAGTGAGAGAGTTAAATATAACTTTTATAACAAAACAAACAAATGAAAAAACAACAACAAAAAAGGGATCCTAAAGGGTAAAACAGTTTTCAGGTTTCTGTGGACAGCTCCTATGAATCCCACTGTGGATTCTTCACCAAACTCATTTGCTAATGGAAAAGTTAGCCCAAATCCCATACATGGGACATAGACTTTTCCCAGGACAATTCTCTGCATATGCTACAAAGATTCAAGGTAATAAATTAATCTAGGTTACAGCCACTCAATGCTTTAAAACTCTTGAGTATTTGTAAGGACATACCTAAGCCTGTTTCGTTTTCACATCTGATTGTATCATCTTTCTAGATCTATTTCAACTGCTTTGAAGAATGAACAATTACCATCTTCACCATTTTTAATTTGTCTGAATGAAAATAGAGGTTTCAATTAATACTATGGTGCACTTAACCCAAGGCTGCTGCAGAACAGGTAGGAACAAACAGCACTCAACACAATGACAAAGCTTCTCTCTCTGATTAATTTTGAAAAGCAAAACATGTAACAATATACAGGCCGAGTGACCGCCTTTCATCCAACAGCTTTATAAACAATCCTCAGTCTGGCAAACAGTATCATCTCCATTTTACACATACGGGATTGATATGCAAATACATGAGAAAGATTGCCTTAAAAGAAAAGTAAGTTATGGAGAAACAGGCTGAAACTTTTTTTGACCATTCTGTGTGCCTAAGTAGGGACCTGCTGAGAGAAGAGGTACCCAGAATGCCAAATTCAATGCAGTGGGCATCTCTTTCTCAGTTGTAAGATCTCAGGCCTCCCACACAATTTTGCCAATTGCTTCATACCACAAACTGATGAATCAAGAAGATAATGAGAAGTGTGCAGATGACCACTATAGTATCTACATGGAAGGCTCAAGAGGAGGGGAGAACAGAATACAGATGCAAGTGTTGCTCTATGGAATAATGCTCAAAAGGGTATCTGTAAAATCTCCTTATGAGACTATCCAGCCATCTCAGTCTGTAATACAACTATGGCACAGACCACCACGACATGAGGGCTCAAGCAGACTTTTGTTCTTCCTTTGGGTCAATTCAGAGTGAGACAAAGATTTTTCACACACATCAAGCATTTCTGTTCTGACTTGTCCAACCGTATTCTAGACACCACAAATCTTTCTCCTTCCTCAGTTTCTTCAGATCTGATTTAATCTACAACAGCAGGAGCTGCTGGGAGGACAAAACCAGTAAACTGCGTGTATTTACTGATTCCATCCTAAGGTTTACAATACGTAAGCCTTCAGGATAAAAGCTCCTCCAGATATAGCTTATTGCAGACATTAAGGGGAGAAGCATCTATAGTTGAAAGCTTGTGTCTTATAGATTATTTGTTGGTTCAATAAAGCCCACCAGCATGCCTGTGTGTTACCTGTTCCCCATGCTTGCAGGTAGACTACACTTTCTGCATATGCAAACTTCAAGAGCATGGAGTAATTAATATTGCAACAGTCCAAGACAGAAACTTGGTATAACAAAAGCCTGCAGAAATACCAGTGGATGCAAAATCATTTTAGTTCACTGCACCTTCAATTCCAGAAGTCACTCACCCTGACCAAACAATAAACAACAAATGCTTGAGAAATCAAACTCATTTTTCACTACACGAAATATGTATTACTGCTTCCTTTGAAATCCTCCTTCTTCTTTCTGTGCTGGCAAAGTCTAGATTAAAAGATACAGTTACTGCCTTCTTTCTACCTATTAGTATAGACAAGAAAAGAACTAGGAACAAACAAGTTTGTCCAGAGAAATAGCTGTCAAGGCCAAGAATAAGGTATTTCAAAAGTCAGGAAATACTGATAGATGCAGCCTTCTTGATGTATCACCTACTAATTCATCACAAGCCATAGCTGTGTATAAACTGTAAAATATTGGGCAGAACTAATTTTAACGTGAGCATTCTTCTTATTTTTTACTCATCTGGGCCAAATACTTGTAACATCTCACATCTCTTACAGCAAGGTCACAGCTTTCCCACTTGCAAGCGAATCAGGACTCATTAACTGAAACTGCTAAAAATTACGTAAGTACACTGACATCTCTAAGGTATTTTGTCCTGACTTTTTTTTTTTAAGTGCAGACACGGCTGAAGATTTAGGCTATCTACACTACACAATGCACTCTTCTGCAAAGTCTTTCTCCTCCAGAAGGAACTATTGCAGCAAAGTACTTCCACCTACTTGTGCCGCTCTTCAGGAAAACCAGTGATAGTCTTACAAAAGGAAAATTGTGCTGCCTTGTCCTAGTCTTACTGGGATAGAATTGTAGGCCAGCCACAGTATGCAAGTGGTTAGCAGTTATGAGTCAGCCAGGAGCTTAAGCTGGGAGAGGCAAAAGCCAGGGCAGCTGAGCTGAGCTGGCTCACAGGTGTATCCCAGACCATAAATGTCATACTCATTACAAAGGGGGAAGTTTACTAAGGATGGAGGCTGCTCCTGATCCCCCCCTCTGTGTCTTCCCTGCTTTTCCCTATCCCTGGAGAGGCTCATTTACCAATCTGCTCATAAGGACTGCTTTCCTGTTTATTGTGAATGCCATGTTCCCTGGGGTGAGTATAGCATTGTATACTTTATATTGCCACTGGTATTCGTTTTCCTGTTTCATTCAATCCATTTTCATTTCAATTCATGGATGTCCTCTGTTTTTTCCCAATTGCTCTTCTCTGCTGGGGACAGATCAGGTCACAGAGCAACTGCTGTAGTTTAGCCCTGGATACATGCTAAATGTAGACATGCCCTCAACACCTCTCTTATCTAGGCTGTCTGGTGAAACCACAGCAAAGCTCTTTAGTTATATATAGTCTTAGAAACAGTAATTTGGAGAATAATTCACTTTCCAGTTCATCAGTTCTGGATAGGAAATCAAGAGAGAATGGGAGGGCAGAGTTCACTGCATTCCTGACTCTCCACTGCATTGTTCTGCAGCTATCTGTAGACAGTTCAAAGGGAGGATGCCACTTTAATTGGGCTTTGCCTTCTATCCAGGCTGTATCTGCCTAAGTGGCCAGGCAAAGTGCAAAGCAATGCAAAATTGATTAGCTTTCAACAATCTAATAATGCAATGCTGACTACCCTTACTGACTAACCTGCAAGGCCTAACACAGATGCATGGCTAGAATGAAAGCATTTTTGGCTAACAAACCTCACTATATCTGGCAGCCACAGTTCACACTACATACATTTCACACTATTCCTGCAAGATACCCTCCTCCTCCCTGCCTGCTGTTTAAAGGCTTGAATTTCACAATCCCTAAAAAGGAGGGTGGGAAGAGAACATGCTTAGTGCACAGAATGAAAGGCAGTTTATGTTTTAGGACTTCCCTGCACTTACCTACTCTTGTAGGAAATATATCCTCATTGTTGATTTGTACCTCGATCCAGTCCATGAGAAGATTCATATACTGGGGTGCTGGCAACGCTGTGGGCTTTTTGTACTTGATGTCGTCCTGCCACCGGTACTCATACTTAGGGCCTCCAGACATCACTGGGCAGGTCCTCTCTGTGCAGAACTCGCAGATAGTTCCATAAATGAGGTTGATCCTGTTGAAGAAGTCAACAACGTGGACGGCCACCCAGTCATTTTGGTCTTCGCCACTGGGCAACTGCACAGCCGCCTTCAAGTCCACGCCTGAGTTCAGGGACGCCTGTGCTCGTTTGTGAAGTTCAAACCGCTGGGTTCCAGGTTCAAACTTGCGTTTTGGGCGGAAAGTCTTATCTTTATTAAAGACTTGCTTGAGTGCTATGGACATGTCTGCTAATCCTCTGCTCTGCAGCTGGTGGCAGAAAAGCACGGCCGAGATTTAAATGCAGGTATCTTAAAACTGTTGCTCCCTATCACAGGTCCTCCAGGGTCTGCTCTTTCTCTTGGAGAAGCTTGTACCAACTTCAGAGCAGTCTACTAGTTCTTCCTCTTGAAAGTCTTCCCAAAAGGCTTCATATCCCTATGGATATGGGAACAATATACATTAGTGGAAAACCAAGTCTGTCCTGTCAGTTTGTTACTGTTTTACCATCATTTTCTAGTAATTATGAGCTGAAAATCAAATATATAACACGCTAGCCTTAAAAACTGGCTGACCCCTAACATGATGAACATTTAGAAGAAAAAAAAGATCCAGCCTCATTTTTTTAAGGTATTAACTTATCTGTCCTTCTTAAATATCTACCCAAATAGAGGTTTTTAAGTTATCATATAGATAAGAATTCAATAGTTCTTGTACAGTCTTTCCATCTTTACATTATTTTTAAACCCTTTGATTTTGCTGCATTTTTACTGACTGCATACCATGCATAATGTATGTATTACGTTTAGTAGACAAAATACTATGTGACAATTTAGAATTCTTATCTAACTGCTTCTAAAGCGACTGATGGTGCCTCTAAATATTCGTCATAGTTTAACTGCTCTTCTCTGCAGGAAAAAGTCCCCAAGCAAGATTCTTCCATATTTGTTCTCTATAATTAACGAGCAAACTTCACAGAACATAGTTAAAAGTGAAACCTACGGTATTGCACAGAAATAATTCCTGTTTGCCACAGAAATGTACAAAGATTGTTATTTTTCTTGACCCACCTTCAGGAATTCAGTAGTGGCCTTACATTTTCTATTAGATTGTGTAGAAAGATTAGAAAGGAATCGTGAAGCCACCACTTTCTTTATAGATCTATTCGTCTTCTCCATGGGGTGACACTTTGTCGTTGTCATTCTTACAAAAGGAAGAGCATAGACTTTGCATTGTTCCATCTAACCTACTTTGGCAACAAAGAGTGGTTTTAACAACCAGTCTGACCGAAAAAATGAATTGCTGCATTACAGCAGTGTTTATTCTTACATACACATGCAGATGAGTATTATCATCCATAAATGCATTCAATTACCATGTGATAGGTATATAGGATCTATCTCAAGTAGATTTTTAGTTTGGTACTGAGGGTTTTATGATTAAAGACAGAGTAAACATTTCATGCTGTGCATTATTTAAATGAAATAACACAGTATGTTTTAAATTTGCACAGCACTACAAAATTCCTACTCTATCAGTGGCTGATGACTTCCCATCACAGAAAATGCATACTTTACCGTCTCCCTTAACAGAAATAAGGTCCATGAAATTTTTACTAGGCTGTGTGTGGAAAGCACTACATTCTTCTGAAGACACTTGCTTGAAACATTTGCTGAGGGGCAGAAAGGAAGAGAAAAAAGTGCTTCTTTTCTTAAGCACCACAAGAAAGCAACATATACCTGAGCAAAGAGAAATCCGGTGTGCTAGACCCTGTCCCCGCACAACAGAACATAAGGCCCATAAAAAGGTCCTCTGCCAAACAGCTGAAAGATTAGCATCCAGCAATTTGCCAGCAATCAGCAGCTAAACGAAAACAGCAGAGAATTGCCTGTTTTTCCTTTTGCTGATGGCACAATGGAAGAATACTTCAGTCCTAAGTTTATAAACAGTCATTCTTTCTGTGCCAGCAAAATCCAGGGAGACTATTGTCATATCTGACATGACCCTTGGAGTAATTAATGTTCAAACACAGAGATCCTGAAACCTGACAAAGGTCAGGGAAAGAAGTTCCAAGGCTAGTTTTGTTTAAAGACAATTTAGTTAAGTATCATTGGCAGGAAATTAAGCCACTTTAAAGAGACAACATTTCTCTGCAGTTTGTTCCTTGCTACTAAGACCAATAACTTCCATCTCTCAAACACTCTGTAGCAGACATCTCTTTATTTAAAAGCTTTTCAAAGAATAGATGAGTACAGCTGCACAGATTGAGCTTGTGACTGACACACTTCGAGAAGGCATGGATCCAATGTCCCAGTTTGCAATAATAGGGATGCTGGCCTCAGAGTTTTACAGCTCAGGTTACTACTTTTTCCCCACTTTAATATACCTGTAACTCTTATGTGGCTACTTCGACTCCCTTCCTCAACTTTTGCATATTCTGGTAAATATTTAGTTTTTATTTAAAACAACAAGCTGATCAGCAAATGAAACTCATCTTCAAAAGACACATTTTGAAGCACAATACTCACTGCTGTTAAAACTTTTCTGAGAAACAGAAGACAATGTATTTTATAAGCTATTTTCTACTGAATATGGAAACGTAATGAATCACATTAAGTGCTCTTTCCCACTCCTCTCCATACATTAAGTCTGCATAAAACCAAATAGTGCAGAGAAAAAGCAACCAAGATATTTGGAAAAAAGATCACCATCTCAAGTCTTCTGCGTACCACAAGTCACATGTTGAAATTGTCTGTGGAAGCACAAGTACATCATGGTCAAATTCAACCCAAAGACTAATTCAAAAGATTACTCTACTATGCAGACAGATCAAACTGTTCTTTAACCCATCAAGGCAGAATCAGAATAAACAAGAATTTCCTATGCATTTCTTGTCTGGAAATAATTCTGTTCAGTGTCCTCCAGTAAAAGCTAAGGTACTTTGACTTTCATCTTTCTATCACTTTACACGATACATAACTACATACTTTCTTCGAAAACGCTGGAATGTAGAAGTCAAACTCACTATTTAACTTCTTTTAGGGACTCAGCTTTGGTAAGAGCTGATTTCTTTTCCTCTCTCTTGAAATGTGACTGAAGATTGTGCAAAGCCAGCAGATGGATAGACTTGCTTTCTCATGCATTTTCACATGCAAGAATACAAAATGGAAAAGTGCATGACCTGAATTTCACTGAAATACTGCAGTGAATCAGGCCTCTGAAATACTTTTTTTGCATTCTGCTTCCTACGGGCATTTGCTATCTAATCAACCCTTGTCTTCGCTCAAAAGCTAACAGAAACGAAGAAAGAAACAAAAACAATTTTGAGACTCACTCCCTCGCTGCTGAAACAGACTGCTTTCCTGCAGATTACACAGCTGCCCTTACTTCTCCCACTCAAGCAACCAGCTTAGCTAGGCTTTTCTAAACGGTTACAAAAGCATCACAGTTACTTCCCTGGAATAAAGATTTCGCTTTACTCTCGAGAGCTGAAAGAACAGTCTCACCTGATTTTCAGTGGAGACTAAACACACTTTAGGTTTGGATCCTTCAGATGCTGAAGCTGATGGGAAAGCTCTAGCCAAAGTCTGTAACCTCTAAAAGTATCTTTACTGCTTAGGCAATAAAGTGGCAGTAGTTAATGGTAGGACAGCCACTCCTCTGCTTTGTACTGAATCACTAAGCCATTGCAGGAACTCATTCACCATTAGAATTCCAACACATTGCTGCACTGTTTCTGAATCAACAATCAGTGATGAGAAGTTTGTCATTCCAGCCCAGATTACACACTGTCAATTAAAACTTTGCAGTGTTGGACTTCAAAACTATTGCTTCAAAATCACATAGCATTAGGGAATGGAAAACTAATCATTTAACCTGAACAACAAATGCTGACCAAAATCTCCTGATTTTTAAACCATTGATAATGTAACTTGGCTTGCTGGCCACCACTTTCACCTCCATGACAGTTTTTATCTGACAAGAATAAGAACTATTCCCAGTTTCATTATCTCAGTTAGCCTTGGTAGAGTTACTTCAGAGATGAAACACTGTGCACAATGCTGTAGTACAGTAGCACCCACCCTCCTTCCATGTAAAATTAAATTTGACTATTGCTAACAGACACGTTGCAGTCTCCTCTCATATCACAGTAGTGACAGCAGAACTGCTCCTGACTTACCTCTGTCAAAGGCAAGAGAAACTGGCTCCTGATCTTTTATGACAGGTATTAACAATACAGTGGGGCACACAAAACAGTCCTGTAGCTCACGGGGTTTGTTTGGTGGTATACTGAGCCAGTGTTCTGCATGCTTTTCTAAACTACACACTTAATATATGCCTGCCCTGGTATGGGCAGCTCAGATGGATAAATCCTTCCAACACTCCAGCTTCTCTTCCCTCTTTTCAGAGCAGTGTATTTCTGAAGATGCGTGACAGTCAGCAACAGGTTTTCCTGAGGGACTGTTCCATGGGATGAATAATGCAGTTGGGTGAATTCCCTGCTGGCTGAGCTAGTTATGACTGAGGATGGTAATGCAGATTTGGAAATGGTCTCAGAGCAGAGATCAAGACCCTCACAAGCTTCATCCATGGCATCAGCACCTCAGTAATCAATGCTGTCCTCAGCCTTATGTAGAAATGTGCACATACAGTGACAGCAACTCAGTCTAAAGAACAGGTATACCAAGTCTACATATGGAAATCAAAAACCGGTCCTACCCATGCACATACCACTAAAAAAACCCAAACCACACACCATGATCACCATCACCTCTGAGTCACTACTGAGTTAAAAACATACTATATAATTTTGTCATATATTTTCTATTAAGTCACAGGTAATAAGAATGTTAAAAGACACACTGTTTATAATAATACACCTTTCATCACAGCACCTACTGAGCATTACACAAGCTTCAGAGGGCTACTGGGAATGTAGCTGATATAATTCCCACTTTATTAATCAAGGAAGTGAGGAGACATGACTTCTCCAGCATCACAGTAAGCCATCTATCCAGAAAGCTGCTGTCTGAAAACCAACTCTGCATTAGCTGGGTTTTACATGTTTCTTTCCAAACATCAGTCTCCATTTTGAGCACTTGCATAGTCCAATCCAAAGCCAGGTGAAGCCTGTATGAAAGTACACATTTAATCCAAATCCCATTAAGGTATAACATTTTGTATAGACTTCTTATATTTGGCTTCAGACACTTCACTAGCCATAGAGGAGGCTGTTTTACTATGGCTACATCAGACATCTGAGGCAGCAAACACAGTATTACTATGGTGCACTTATACATACCATGCTCCTTTCTGAGTGGGCAAACATACTACTTCCTACTTCTTTCTACTTCCAGGCTCTTGTTAAAGAGCCAGTATTATGCTATACAACGAACAGGTTCTCTGTTTAACACAGTGAAGTATGAAGAATTATTCAGGAAGGAAAGGTCTGTCCTGAAGTCTCTTTACTGATTTACAAAGTAAACATCAGCCAGCTGAGTAGGAATAATAATGTTCCATGTCTCTTATTTATATACTTAAATTTGTGCAGTTCAGCTAAGTTTTACCTGAAATGACAATGAAAAAAAATAGGCAATTATCTGTATTCAAAGTGAAAACTTGACAATATGAGAAGACATTTTCTGTGGGGAAAAACCCCTCCTCTTACTAACCTGTGATGTACACAAGAAGATTTAAGATTTGCCTTATGGTTGTGTCAGAGCTGAAAAGGAAAGGGGAAAGGATCACTGCAAATTTAACTTCTTGAGAAAATGTCTCTTAAATGCAGCATTCTCACACACAGGAACCAGGTTCTGAGGGTGAGTGTATCTTTTCATACATTCTGTCTTGTCCTCAACAATCTTGCAAGTTCCATAAAGACTATGCTCCCAGAATCGAGGCTGATTATTACTGTAAGACTTGGAAGAAGTATGCACAGGTATATGTAAATAGTGTTGCAATTTCCCAGATAGCTTCTCCATGGCTTCTACAGGGAAAGTTTTCATGCAGAACCATCAACTATTAAGGACAACAACGTCCTGCTGTAGCCTTTGTCCATGGTTTCTGTGTCATTTACATGAAACCTAAAGCATGTCAACACACAACATAACAATAATAAACGGTAGTATCCAGTGAAAGGAAGCTTACTGATGCTGCAGGACAAGAATTTGCTTTTGTTTCTTGTGCTAAAAGTCCCAGAAACTTTAGGGAAAAAAAATCAGGATTTGGCTTAAAGCCTTCCCCAGGAAAGGATCCCTGGGGTTTTTCCAAGTTGTTCACTTTCCTTTAAAGCTACTAGGATTACCTTACACTAATCTGTACGTGAAAACCACAGTAACAACACTGCAGCCTCAAGGTACTCAAGGTGGAAAGAGCTGACTGGAAAAAAAGCCTTCGCATAGTCAGAAATACTTCCCACATACAGCAACATCCATTCATTTCATGTGTAATAACCAGACTTTGTTTGGCATGGGAAAAAAAAGGAGCACATCATTTCATGAGACTAATAAAGGCCACAATTGTAAAAGATCACAGAAACCAGCATAAATAGTACTTTCATAATCAAAGTGTCAAGGAATGGAGTAAATATAAATGACCTTTTATTAGTTTCTTTTTTAGACTTAATAACCACCCCACCCCATTTCTAAGGTAAAAGACTGGAATGGGAAAGCAAAATAGAATGGATAATTGTCTATAAAACTGGGTGCTTTAAAATAAATATTATTATGTAACATGTGACAAACAAAAAATAAATTAGTTCAGCTTCTGCCTGAAAATCTCTAAGCTATGCTAATATTATAGCAATGTTTGACAAAATGATGCTTTATTATTCTGCCAAATTACAGAGATTTTCAAAGCGATAAAATAGAAACAATACATGGCTAAAGAACAGGGTCCGTCCTATTGTGACTGAATAGCAATGGCACAGGTGGGTGTCAAGGGATCATCATGTTTGAAGTCCTTTTTAGACAAATGCCATTAATCGTATTTGTCATAAGCATATTTCAGAGGCAATGCTAGGTAGAACTACTGCATTTTAGTATCCAAATGTTTTATTTAGAACCATATAATTCAACATGTTTTATCAAATATTCCTTCTATACAGACTAGAAAAAGGATAACTCATTCTTTCCTTTTCAGAAAATTGTTTACAGAAAACAATTAGAAGTTGACTTAAACAGCAGCCAATTTGAAGTACAACAGCTGTTTGACAGCAGCAGAATCAGATATAACTGCTCAAATTCTAGGTGGTAAGTGCTGTTTATTAACACAAATGAAGCATGCTTTTCACCAGGGGGGATAAATCTGTTTTAACAGAAGACTCGCTTCTCAAGCAGTATCATTCTAGTGCCTTTTACAAGTATTAAATGCAACTATACCTCATCTGAAGTTCTGGAATGGCACACTGATCATTATGAAGATACTGAGCATACTGTGGCACTTCTTCACTGCCAGGTTTATATGGTAACAGCAACCACGGCAATTCAGTCAGGAAAATGGCCTTACTGTAGCATGCAGTTTAAGGTGAACTGAAATAGGTATCTCTCAGAACTACAGTAAATAAGTGTATGATTTAGATTACACTGAAGTTCAACCTCTGTTCCTCTGTCATTCAGGAATTTAAAGTCTTGACCCCCTACAGACTGAGAGTGGTGCAGGGGTATGTATGGCTACAATTGTTTCCTGAAAAGTCAGTCCTGCCTCACCTCCTTCCCATGCATGTTCTTGACTTCTTGCCATCCACCCTTATACCTGGCACAGGCATTTATATATCTCCTACAGGGAGCTGTATGAGACCCAAGATGTAAACTGCAATAATTAAACAAACCATTGATTCTTCATTCCAGTCAATTCTTTGACCCCCAGCTGGGCCACACAGAACAGGGAAGATGATAGTATGAGGAAAGGTCTGTATGGAAGGCAGAGGATGAGACAGATGGAATAGAAAACCAATGGGAGTGTTTTCCCAGCCATCACCATTTTAGCGAATCACAGTGCTTGCTCTGAGCATTTCAGACCTCAAAAATCTTTAAAGCAGGTGGGGAACTCCCTTTAGCTCAGGCAACTTCCAAGGCTTAAGTTTGTCAGAATGACAGATTACAGTGATGCATACAGTTCTGACAGTCACTTTGAATGCTGTTTTGTCACACAACGAGGTTCTTCCAGTTGTCTCCTTGGTTTGCAGACTTTTACTGGTCTGAGCTGTGGCTTGCATGTGTGCAAGCACAGTCACTAAACCACATTCTCTTCAAGTACACACAGCCTCGGGTTTCAGTTATAAAGCCCTTGTGACCTGCAACATCCTTCCACTACTAATAAAGCAAAGCCTTCATGAGTGTATTTGCCTTGTTTTGCCAGATGCTGCTACAATCATCACTCTTGCAAACAATTACAATACTGGTGGACTGGGTGGTTTGACTGACTTACTGTGGTAGGGGTAGCAATAGAACCAGCTCACTAACCCTGCTTTTGCAAAAATCTTTCAGTGTCTGTGGATGTAGTCCTCACCACAATAATGTATGGTTGTTACACTTCTGTAGCCTGTTTATTGCAGAGAACAGTTATTCTTCATTCCTTGTAAAAATAATACACAGAGGACAGGTGAAAGAATTCAGAAGAGGAAATACAAATTAAATTACCTGGTGATTCTCTATGATAATACACGTTTCTCTCCTACAACTTTTTTCTTCCAACTCCAACCAGTTACTGCAGATGCAATTTTGACTATGCTGCAGTGGGAGCTCTAATACTAACTTCAACAGAGCTAAAATTTTACTTTTACACTTTGAACACTCTCATTTGACAAGACAAGAACTTCGTATTAAAACATGGTTCAACTTCACAAATTTATTTGTTCTGTTCAGTTTAATTCACTTGCTAAATCTACAGTCCGGCTTTTAAAAGCAATGGCACAATTGACAAGACAGTGAGTGAGTTAAAATATGATTTCTTGATCACTCCTGCACTCTCAGAACAACCATACAATTTCCCTACAAAAAGCCTAACACTAGGTCCACTGAATTCTGTTGAAAAAATGCCAGTCAGGTTATGTGAGTGATAAGGAACAGCAAAACATGCATGCACACAAATGTGGTCTCAGACCTCATGGCAGGGCTTTACGCTTCTACTTTGTGTAGAGATCAATCAGAGGGCAGGTACAAAGTGATATAATGGCCTCTGCTAGAAGCTAGCAGTTGATCCCCTAGAACTTCAAATGCCCTACTCTGCATGCAGCAGCCAAACTCAGTTTTATTTTTGGTCTAAATCTGAGCTTTAATAAACCATGTCTGTGTTCTGCTTTAAGAAAAAAAGTCTAAATCATATGTTCCATCTGAGCAACATTTCAATTAAAAACACTCATCTTCCTGTCCAGGGAAAGAAGGCAAAGAAACAGAGATACAAAAGCAGAGTCATGTTACATACACTATACTGACAGAGACAAATAACTAACGCTCTGTGGAGAAAACAGGACTTCCTGCAGTCATAGTTACTGAAAACTAGATACAAGAAGACCAGCTGGCATCCATTCAGCTCTTTATCCTTAGCCTGGCTTCTCCCACCAAAGCTCAAGTTAATGTGGGGATGCTGGACAGGGGAGAGGCAGTTTGATGACACAGTATCTCAGCAACTGTCCTAAAAAAATCAGGATTTCAGAGATGTTTTCCAAAGCAAAGATCTGCAGGCAGACTATGGCATCTTCAGCTGGTGCAGTGCACCCTTTCTAACCAACACTCATAATAACCATAGGCATGGTGATTTTCAGTTACAAAAATTTACCCCTAACTCCATATTATTGTGAGACAAAATGTCCCTGAAATTATGTCGGTGTAGTAACTGAGGTCAAGCCTGACCTATACAACCCCTCAAACTGACTGCCAGTATCTCAAAACTGAGTGGGATTGCTATGGGCTCTAAACACTCTGGTAGGAGGGCAATGAAGGTAACCAGTATCAACAAAGGGGAGATAGGATTTATTTGTCTTTATAAAGCAAGGCTGATGAAGACAAGGTGAAATGCACAGTTCTTTACAAATGAAGGAATATGGAAAAAACAACAATAACTAACAGCAAATATATTTCAAATATTTATGCCATAAATCTAAACCCTTTCCTGAAATGGAGCCCAGCAGCTGTAGGGCCCAACCCATTCACTTTAAGTAAGCCACAGCTCTGAACAGGTATCAGAAAAGGGAAGTGTATGAAATAACAGAAGAAATCTGTTTCCCATGGTTTGGATCAATGTGCTCAATACAGGAGATAGGGAAAGTGGTAGCAACTACAGCTGGTTGTGGAAGTTTTAAAACTCACACCAAGAGGACATAAAGTCAATGTATTTGTATATGTGTGTTTTGAAGAATATAGAAGATTTCACACATCTGAGAGAGATGATAATTTTGTAGGTCAAAGTTCTGGTGGACTGGTTGCCTGCATATTGCAAGTCATACTGTGCTTCAGTAGCATGCAGTCACAAGGCTCGGGCGCTGCAGTCGGTGGCGGGGTCAGAAGTGTCTAGTTGTGTGATCTGTGCTTTCAAAATTCACAGAAATAAACCACCTACTGTATTGATTTGTACACTGGTCTCAACTTGCAGGACTAAACTGACTTGATGGCTAAAGAGGTTTTTCTCTGGAGAATCATTCTGACCACTACCCCGCAACTTTCTCATGTCCAACCTTATAATTTGGTCAAAATGATCTACTATTATGCACAGGGGAAAAAACAGAGAATCTGCTAATTATATGCACATACCCCATCCCACAATAAAACAAGCTAGAAACAGAATACCTGGGGTGAGGTAATCATCCACACTGCAGAGCTCTAAATCAGCAATCTTGCAGGACTCACTAGAAGAAAAACAAACGCTGGTTTCTCTGCCATCTGTGATACCTGAAATATAATGAAAGCAAGTAAACAAAGTCAGAGACAGATCAAACACATACTGTTGTAAAGAACACTAAGGCTAGCAACTATCTCCTCTGAGGACAGCCAGCCTCCTCTGCAATTCATGATACAACTGTTGCTGTAACAAGGACTGTTTGTCTGAAGAATATAGGACAGAAAAATGTGGTGTCCTTTAATACAGAATAGCAGAGAGTAAGTAGCCAGGCCCATATTGCCTGGTTAGCTCTGCACAGACCACAGTGCACCAGCACTAGAGGAGCACACTGCAGTAGCAATATGCTGTAGGGAACAACTGTGGAACTGCTTTCTTCCCCTGCACACTGAAAAATAACTTTTCAGTTTACAATTCTACTTTATCTTTCCAGTGAACGAAACTACTTGGAAAGCCTTTTCTACATACCCGCTAAAGCAGCTTTAATGAAAATAGTAACAATAAAATGAAATCTATACAAATATTTACAAACCATATTGTCAAAACCAATGTCGAACCTGCCACTTCCCAATGGTAATTACATTACCATCACCACTGATGCTGTGGGGCAGGCACTGGGGAAGTCCAAGACTGGACTCACTGGCAGATGGGAACTGGATTCAGGAGCTGTATTCAGGAACACATGGATTAGGATCAAAGGCAGAATGGACAGATTCCTCCTCAGATGCTGGCCATTGAAGAGGAGAAATTGACCCTTGTGATCCCTCAGCTTTATACCAAATATGATGTATATAGGCTGGAATACCTCGCTGGTCAGTTTAGGGTCACCTGTCCTGTCCACTCCTCCCTGCAGCTGCAGCCTTTCACTTTTCTACACCCCCCAACGTGGTACAGAAGACCCAGCAGTGGCCTTGGTCTGCACAACAATCCTTGGTAGTAACTCTAAACGTGGGGTGTTGTCACTGCTGGAAGCAGACACTGTCTGCCAAAATCTGCCAATAACTTCAGACAGTGCAGTTAATCAGAAGAGACTGAGCTGAAAAGTAAAATGACTGAACAGAATTAGTTCTGTTCTAACTTAAACCAGGAGGGCAAGGAATACCAAGCTATAAAACCCTAGAGGTGTATAGGCAGATGCCATGATTACAGCAAATTGGATGGTAGTTAATAGACAGTTTTTCCCATACTGCTTGTCATGGTTTAGGGTCAGGGTGGCCCTTTAGACCTACAACAGACACTTTCTGTTAACCCCCCTCCCTCCCCAAAGGGGAAGAGAAACGGAATAAGGGAGAGAGACTCAGCGATTAGAAAAGGAAACTAGAACAGCTTTAATGAAAAG
>WTSP01024851.1:177564-187933 GCA_025331215.1 Actenoides lindsayi | reverse complement strand
CAGATTGAGGTACAGTGGTCCCCCCCTCTCGGGTCACTATCTCCCCCCAAGCTGTCATCTCTTTCCAGTCTGCCACCACCCCCCCCCGCCTTTCTGCGATTGAGAAATTTATGAGGAGGAAAAAAAAAAAAAAAAAAAAAAAGCAGCCGCCTGTTCATTCATGAAGTGAATCAGGCAGGTGAGAGCCAGCACTTCCCTGTCCGCTCCTTTCGCCGAACGCGGGTAGTCCTGCGTTCTGCCCCTCGCCACCGCTGCTGGATCCATCCCTCCCCATCCCCTACAGCTCTGCGGGGGGCAGATCGCCCCTTCTCCACAGGTCGCACTCTCCGCAGCATCCTCCCCTCGCAGGACCGTAACCGACCCGCCCGGGCCGCGGCTCTCCAGTCCCGCTGTCCCCGGGCAGGGTGCAGCGGATCCGCCGCCCTCGGATACAGCACCATGGACACAGCGCCCGCTCTCGCCGCCCGCCCGGAGGCTCCCGGGCCGGGCCCGCCGCCTGCCCGTGCTGCCCGCAGCGCACCTGGAGCCCGCACCCAAGAGGGGTCCTCCCCCGCACCACCTCCCTCCGAGCTCGCCGCGCAGGGGCCTCAGCCCTCCGCCCCGCTCCAAGACCACGGGCACCGGCAGCCGGTCCCGGCAGCCCCTCTGCCCGGCTCCGGGCCCGAGCTCTCCGCTGCTCCCCCCCGCCCCAGGAAAAGCCCTCTAACCCCGCCCCGCCGCTCCCGCGGAGCCACCTTCCTTCCCCGCCGCCCCAAGCATCCCCGGCACCGCTGCCTTCCCCCCTCGGGCTCAGGGCTCAACTCTCTCTCCGTCCCCACCACGCACGCTTCCCCTCGCCCCAAGAGCCCCTCCGAGCCCTCGCTGGCCCCTCTCCCGACACAGGCGCTCCTCACATGCTCCCCCACACACCCCAGACCTGCCTCCCTCAGCCCAGAGCTCTCCTCACGCCTCCGCCGGCCTCCTCACCTCGGGGGACCGTTCCCCCGCAGCCCGCACTGACCTGGCGCTGTCAAGTCTCAGCGGGAGAAACTGTTCCCTTCTGGTGGGATAAACTCCCCCGCTCGGCCCGTCCTCCCGAGGAGGCACCGCCTCCCTCCCCCGGCCGGGCAACGCCTCCCCGCCGGCCCACACGGCCGGCAGCTGAGGGACGCTGAGCCGCTGGCAGCCGCGGGAAGGGCAGTGGGGCTCGGGGCGCTGCGCGGAGCGCGCCCCGCCGCCGGGCTCGGGGAGCTAGCGGCTTGAGCGGGGCTGGCGGGGGAACGCACCGGGAGAGAGGCGGCAAGAGGCGGAGGCGGAGAGGGAACGGGTCAGCGAGGAGGAGTCGCCGCTTTCTCCGTCCTTTCCCCTTTAGACCCCGTCCGCTCAGCCGGGCCAGCCCCCGCCGGGTCCGTGCCCGCGGAGCGACACCACCAGTGTGTACCTGAGGGCAGCCCGCGGGCCTTGCCGTGGATCTGGAATTTGATCTCTGCTCTCTGTAATCTCCTGTAACTGAAAATTCGTTGGGTTTTTTTTCGTTGTTGTTGTTGTTTGGGTTTGGGTTTGTTGTTTTGTGTGGGGTTTTGTTTTTTTTTTCCTTTTCCGGCTGCTGACTGCTTGCTCTTGCATTCCGATTCTCAGCTAACTCCTCTCTGCGCTGCCTCTCAACTCGGTCACTTCACGTCAGTTTGTGTCCCCCCTCTGACAGGAGTAGAGGCTTTTCTGAAAAGATTGTTAGAGGTAACGGAGGTAAATGAAATTATTTCCTCCCCCTCACTTTTTTTTTTTTTAAAGCTACGGATTATCTTTTCCTCTACTCTCCCCCCCACTCCCAGGAATGCAGAGGGAAATGGTATAGGCTGTGTTCGGTAAGTCTCCAGAGAGCAAGTTCAAACAGGCATGTCACCTCCTTCTGCTTCACCCTCCGATTCTTTTAAAAAGAAGTTAGATGTGGGGGAAAAAAAAAAAAAAAAAAAAAAAGTCGTAAGATCAACAGGCTTTAAAGAGTCATCTTGTAAAAGTCAAGATGCCCCGGGATATAACAGTTTATCTTTAAAAATGCTTCATCTCTTGTACATCATTAGAAGATTCAGAGGATCCTAAATTTGCCTCATTATGGGTCTTAGTCATCAAGCATTTTGAAAGACAGCCTACATTGGCTTTATTATTTGTGTACTGAAGGCAATTTATAGATTAGAGCTGAATACGTCAGAATACCTAGTCTACTTATAGATACTGACATCGCCTACAGCTTTTTGTTTATGAGAACAATCTCTCTGTCTGTAGAGGTTTAAAGCCTTGTGTTAATTTTTATGAGAATTATCTATTTGTATAGGCTTGAAGTGTTACTTCTGCTTTGACATATCAAGGAAACTTTTTTTATTCCTTTTTTTTTTTTTCAGTTTCTATTCAATGCTCTTCCCTCCGTAGGAATTTTTTAGCCCAAGAAATGTGGAAATCCTCTGTTGGTATGGTGTGGTTTGGTTGTTGTTTTTTTGTTTGTTTATTTCTCTCCCCTCCCCCCCCCTTTTTTTTTAACATCCTGCAGTAATATCTATTCAGTAATCCCTTGACTCAGAATTAGAAGCCAGGTACTGAAAACAAGTAAAACAAAACCTCAGCTCTAGTTCAAGATGCCATGGATGAATAAACAGGCAAATATGGGTAAAATAACAATAACGGAGGCTTAAATATGTAAATTATTAATATTTCTAACCATTTCACAGCAATCTCACGGGTAAAGTTTCGATAGAAAGTTCAAAGAAGAAGGATCGTGGCTGGACACCTCCGGAGAGTTCAGACCTCACTTTGCTGAGAGCAAAAATAATGCTGTTCTCTGTGCAAACTGCTGGAGAATACATCCTTTTAGCTTCCGTGTGGATAACAGCCCTCCCAAAAAGTCTAGGCATTAAAAGCATGCAAATTCTTAAAAACTCCATGAAACTGGGAGTGTTGCAAAAATTGGCAGGTATTAATGAACATCTGATTGTGACTATAAACTCATAAGAAGTTCAGAAGTGGAGCAGAAATGTGAAGCACAGTTTAGATGCTAATTAAATTGCATGGACAAAATAGGCGTATCGAACTCGGTCCAGAGAAATCAGCCAAAGAGAGCATTCAGAGGAGTATTGGAAATACCCTATCACTGTATTTCTCTTATAAGTATTATATTCTAACAAGTACATCCTTTGAACAGAACTCATAAAATACAAAGCTTAAAATAGTTGACTTCTGTACAAATTACTTAGGTTTTCTAAATATACATTTTAACAGATTGAGACAGGAAAGGAAAAAAAATTTACTTGGTCTAATTTCCGGCTTGACATAGGTTTTTATGTATCATTTGGTACCTTTGCTGATCTTAATTTGAAGAACAAGCGATGAACCAACCCCAATTTTTCTTTGGTAGTTAAAAATATGCCTGATTTATAATCTGGTTTTTTTAGCAACAAAAAGATTTTTTTTTTTTTTTTCACACATGGAACATAGAAAACTGATCACTTTCATATTGCTAAAGAAATAAAATAGGCTACAAATATATTATCTACTCTATAATTAATTCTAGAGCTTCTTTATACAGTAATGAAATGGCCCTGATAAAGAAATTATCAATTTCTCATACAGCTTTTGTTTGCAGAGTTTGACTGCAGAGTTTCTGATTATGTGGACTTTCTCCCCTGCTTATCTGAGAGAATTCCTAAGTTTGACTGGGGCCTTTAGGCATTATGAAATAAGAATGAAACGTCAGGCTCAGGCCTTCCTGAATCGTGGGCAGTTCTTCTTCCTTAAGTTCAAACAGAAGCAGAAAAGGGCCTCTCAGCATCAGTTCTAGTTTTAAAATTAGATAGTAACTTGTCTTCACAAAAGATCAATTATACTTTGTTTTTCTTATTGGATATAAAAGCGTTAGTTAGCTCTTGTCATGTAAAAGAATTGCATTTTATATTACTTTTAATCATCCAGTTTTTCATGGTAAGTCTTTATGAAGACTTTGCTGGATCTGAAATAAACCCCCTTATTTCTGCATACAATTATTACTGATTCTATATCATTAATTTTAATTATTAAGAAAATCTGAAGCAGATTAAATTGAATCGCATTGCAAAAATAGTCCCACTGAAATGAGAAAGAGTACTTTGTGGAATCTCAGGGTGGATAAGGGTATTAGTGTGGACCAAATAACCTCCCTTAAGCATTTGTTTTTCCATCTTAATGCTTTTTTTTGTGCAACAGGTTCTAAAGTATGCTGGGTATGGTTTTATGGTTTGATCCAAGGTTAGAACAGTGAATATATTAAACAGACTCTGTCTACGATACTGTGATTTTTACGATCGGCTTGAAAAGGGTAGAAATCTTACAAGGACATAGAGGTGAAAGATTTATACCTCTTCCCTCTCTGCAAATACACTAGTTCCAACTTTTAGTTAATGATTTTGATGTTTCCATCGTGTCTATGCTCTAAGTCTCTAGGTGCATTACAGAAGTTTAAAATCACAAATCACACAGCGTGTCCCATCTCAGTATTCTGGATAGAATGAAAAATTATCTGGCCAAACTTTTAACATCTAGAGGGCAATCTCAGACACTAGCAGTGCGACTATAAATCTATCAGTCAGAAGAACAAGAATTGTGCAAATTGTGTTGGCTTAAAGTAACAGACTTTAAGTAAGCTGAAGAGCTGTTGTATTGCTCCCTTTTTTTTTAAGTTACCCCATGTACTTTTTCTTGAGTTATGTAATTTTTAAATGTATATATTTGGTGTTCTTTTATTAATACTGAGCACTTTGTCTTAGCGTATCTTATTGTCTCTTTATTGGCAGCTTTTGGTCTGGGAAGATATTTTTGTAAAAAGTATTTTCATAATATCCCACCACACTCCTATCTTCAATTTTCACATTCTATACATACACACTTTTGCCCGACGGAAATCAGAAGTTTCAGCTGTCATCAGTGGCATTTTATAAGGATCTGTGGCCAAACCTACAGTATAAACCACATTTCTTACCTGATGGTAGAGAACTAGCCTTTGGGATGATTCCAAACTCTTTGGAGAGCACACTCTAATATTCTTGTACTGTATTTAACACACCGTGCCTCATATCCAGCAAAACTGATAGGACTAGGCATAATGCAGATTTTTCATAGATAACTGTAGAGCACGTCAAAACGTGAACACTTTAAACTAAAAATGATCCTCCTTTTCCTGAACTTTGAGGCTTAGATAAAAGAGAACAGAATCCAAATCATGTCTGCTTTAAATTCAGTAAAGCCAAGATCACACCAGGCTGCCTACCTCTAATTATAGTGTTTTTTCCATGATCTTTGGTCTCTCCCCATCTCTTGACTTCCCTAATTTTATTCTGTATTGAAGAGAATAACTTTCTTTCTAGGATTCTTTGGTTCTTCTGTAGTTGGCTGTTTACTTCATGTTCTATTTCCATTCTGATGAAATGGGTTGGAATTGCACATTGCACACAGATAGCAGGCAAAAGTATATATAATAATAAAGAGCTTAAACACATACTGTTATCTGTCTGTTTGTTAATACATCAGAAATTTTTTTCTGAAGACTTTTAAAGCAACTGAAAGTTTATGGTGGTTATGAGTCTCATTTAAAACCACTTTATCCTAATGTCTTGGGTGATTAAGTTAAGACAGATTTGTGAACATGACTTACTCAACCTCAGAAATTCAGATTTATACAATTGCACATGCTTAGACATCTTAAATTGGTAGCTGATGCAACCAAGCCTTAGAGTTGTGCTAATCTAAGCTGGGAAGGAGGTGGCTGGTCTTGTGGTTAAAGCATGGGACTAGCTGCTGAGAGGTCCTGGTTCTATTCCTGGTTGTGTCACAGACTTCCTGTGGGTCACTAAGTCACTGAGCTGGGCCTCATTCTGCTCATCTATGAAATGGATGTAATACCTCCATTGCTAAAAGACTGTGGTCATTAGTGTTTATATAATTAATGCTCCTAAAAGGACTTTGTGTATAACTGTATCAGCAGGTCAAAACCTATATTCCTCTTGTCATTCACTATGCCTTTCTCAGACAGCAATTCATTGCTTCCAGTAAAGAAGACTAAAAACTCAAAAGTGCAAATTTTAACTTAAAGTGTCCTAGAGAGCTTTGCTTCCACGTTCCAATTAAGCATTTGTTTATGAAGAGAACTGAGTTTTCTTTGTGAGAGTGTGAGAAAGGTTTTGTGATATTTACTCCCTCATAACTGTTAAAAAAGAAGTAATTCCCCCCCTCCCATTGTTTTTTTTGGAGGATTGTGTGAAGATCTCTTGGTACTTCCATTTCCTATAACCTTTGTCCTGTTTTATAGTTTTTATACATTGTTACGATGGAATTAATTTGAAAATCTATTTTTAAAATCCCTGCTTTTCACATATTTTACCCTAATCTCCAGGGTGCTCCAGATAGATGTAGGAAATGCTCTTGGTCAACTAGATGATGATTCTGTAGAAAAACAATATACATGGCAGCTACTAAACCCCAGTGCAAGTCACAGAATCAAGCCCATCTCCGAGTACTCTGCCTAGCCTGATGGATTCACTTCCCAGCATTTCAGTCACTGTGTCACGGATCTCACACTCACATTACACCAGATTTTATTTCTATTGCAGAGGGAAACTCTGGAGGGTTTGAAAGCAAGGAGTTTGGTGTGTCTTTCAAATGTGCGGTAGATTCGGTTTAGATACTCATATACTCACAGACATTTTAAATATTTTGTAATTCTTTAGGACAGATACAGCTAGTGAAGACTGAAAGAGAATTAGGTGGCATTCAGACTATCCTATAGATTTCATCATGTTAACTGTAATACCTTCATTAGTCCATACAGAAAATGGGTTGCATATGGGTTCCCATAACAAGACCAAAGACTAAATAAATCAGTTTCTTGTTGGTCTTTGTAATTAATATATATGGTTTATATATAGTATATAAATTATTATAACACTAAACATCCTAAAATTATATCATTTTAGTAATGTTATTTCTGAAAGAATCACCAGGAGGAGTGGCATAAGAATAAAATTGAAACATCCATCTCTTACATCTCACAAATTGTGTTGCAGAGGCTGCTTTTTCCACAGAACTTGTGACCACTGTGGTATAGTCCAACAAAATACACACAAAACTCTGACTTCTGATTCTTCCATGTGAATTCACAGGCAGTAGTGTGAGACTACCGTGAGCAGTGTAGTGAAAAAGTGCATAAATATTTGTAGTATTAGGGCATAATATTTTCCAGATGTTGTTTTGTGTACATGTACACAGATGCTCCACTGAAAGGCCTCAGATGACAGTTCCTACAGCGTAAACAGTATCTGCTTACTCTGTGATTAAATCTTCACCATACAAACATGCTGCCAGCATGCATGGCATTTTGCTGGGCAGAGAAGCAGTAACTTTAATCCTTACCAATCGCTGAACGTTGTTTTGCAGAAGTACAAGACAATATTAATATGGTCAGGCAATACAGCTTGAAATAGCTGTTGTATTAAAGTCACCGCATTTCATTCATGGATGTAGTTCCATTGGTTTGCCAGCTGCTCTTCTGAACTGACTCCTGCTAGTCTTTTAAATAAATCATTATTTTCATTTAAGATCTTAAGACTCGTAAAAAAATAAAGTTAATAACTGGGTTTTAGCCTGTGCTAACCATTAGAGGATGCCAGGTAACTTTAGCAGTGAATCAGGGGCTATTTTGGGAGAAAAATATTACAATAATTTGCAGGAAATAACCTTTTTGTTCCAAAACAGCTGTCATTGAACACTATTATATCTACAACAATTAAAATTATCTTTGGTAACTTTTAGTATTTGGCATTGCTCCATTATTGTTCAGTTAAATATTTTTCAAGTGCATTAGGACTTCTGCCCACTGTGTGCTTGAAACCCTTCATTATCAATAGAGAAGCGCTCTCATTTTTGTCATATTGTCGCTCATGGCAGGAAGTGTGAAGATTCTTTGCCATTCTATAGAATGGCAACAGGGCTTCAACTGAGCACTGATGACTCAACATTTACAGTATAGAATTTGCTTTTTAATAAGAAGCGTGGAATGCCAAAAAATATCCCAAAACCAAACAAATTGATAAAAAAAAATGTACTAGCTAATGAATAAAGTGAATTAGGAAACGTGCAAACATCCTGGTGAATTTAAATAGCTGGTTGGATCATAAATGGAGGAAAAATAACAGTGGGTCAGGAACAAAACACAAAGAAGCCAGAAACCTTGTATTTCTAATTTAGGATATAAATAATCACTGCTAAAAAATTCTTTGTTACAAAATGTAATTGATTAAAAAAATGCTGTTTTAAGGGGGTGTTGTTTGCTGATGGCTTTAATACATTTCAAATACTAATTAAAAATATTTCCACAGTGCTGAGACTTTTTATTCACTCAGATTGTAACTAGTTGATAAGCAACTAACTTTTTTCATTAATTCTTTTTCAGAATGAAAGCTTTATTTTTTGTATTTTAATAGCACTTGTGGCTCCCATTTATGGTTTGGAGTCCTCAGTATTAGCAGACCAGAACTGAAAGAGTATTCTCTTCAGAATCCATCGTATGTATGTCACACATGGTAAGGTGTAACTAATAGCCTGTTTGCATACTATGGTTTACTTACTTGTATTTACATCAGTATGAGTTAATATAGAAGTGTCCTTTCAATCCAACATGTATCACATGCCATCAAACTAATTTTTCTACATAAGAATTTACTCTGTGGACTAAATTATTAGTATTTTTTTTACCCTATGCATTATTGTGTTAGCAAAAAAATGCAACCTTGGGATTCCATAGAGGACATAGTACTGATTTTTGGTATTTGAGTTTATATATATATATATATATACTAAAAAATAATAAAATGTAGTGGTTTAATACATTGTGGGCTAGAACCTGGCAACCAACTGTTGTTTCAGTGAACTAAAGTAAATCTAATCTGAACTCTCCCACTGTCACCTGAAAAATTCTGACATTTGGGCTGGATCACCGCTTTATGTGTTTGTTTATCTCTATGGACCTTTTATTGTACTGTGCACAGCAATTGAACCTGAAGTAGTATATGTTACTGGAGTATAAAAATTAGGTGTAAAATGACAGGACAGAAAATCTGATTAAACTGGGAAATTACAATTGAAATTTATTTTGTACTTCACTTATTCCAGCTCAGCTATACTTATTTACAAAGTAGCCACACATAAAAAGTAATTGGTGTTGTGTGGAGCTAGACCCTTTGCTATTATTTTTTTTCCTCTAAATAAGCATTATACATAATCCAGCTTATACTATTAATTACTGTTATTAGTTATTCAACTGAGGTTTTTTAAGATATCCTATAATTACATACAGATAATAAGGTATATCAGAAAGCAGGATTTTGTTATCATAGCCGCTGTTCTTAGAGTAAAACAGTACAAACTGGGTCACAACTGAAGTTACCTTTTCAGTAACTGCTGGTTTTCCAAAATTTGTTTTTCCAATAGTCATTAACACCTCCTTCAAATGAACACAGACTGAGCAAACCAACATTTGAAATGTAAGTGCAAAAAAATGTGAGTGAAAAATAGGCATCTTCTTCCAAATAGACCACAAAAGCTTCAAGTCACTGGGGAACAGCTCTAATAATTTCACTGCTAGAAATAACAGTATTACTACTGAGAGAATACGGAAGGTGCAACAAAAAAGCTTTTGGGGAAAAAACGGCCTGTTTGCAGATTGTGACTTGGACAGCTTTGTTCTTCGAGGACAGTTTTCAAGCAGGATAGAACAACTTCTCATCTAAATTACAGTAGTGTATAATGGAGTGAAAAGAAAATAACAAATCCCCGAGATGTCAAAAACAAAATTTCAAATTGTAATTTATTGTAGTGCTAGATGCAGAGGAGGAGTATTGTAAGATTTTAACTTTCAATATGATTATTGGGAGAAAAAGACCATGGCAAAATGGCTTTTGTCTCTAGATATATGACCAAAAGATTATTAAAAAAGGGAAAAAAATGTTTTTGGTCTTAAGAATTTAGATTATTCCTCAGAACTGAGTTATGAAAACTGTTAATCTTAGCTCAGAACAAAGAAGTGATTTAGGATAACTGCTCTCACACATGGCCACAAACTCCTTCCATTCTATCTTTTCTGTCTCCAGTTTCCTGTTTACTCATCACACAGCTTCAGTCTTTTTTTTTTTTTTTTTTTTTTTTCAGAAGGGGTAAATACTTGGCTTATATTTGAAATATCACCTGAAGTGTTACTTTGATCCCTGTAGATCCGATCAGATTTTACTTATTTGGGGCAGAGGAGCATCAGCACTTCCCAAGCTCTGTGGCACAATCCCTAATTGAAGAGCTTGATAAGAATATAGTCTAAAAATCA
>WTSP01024851.1:156740-177464 GCA_025331215.1 Actenoides lindsayi | reverse complement strand
TTTGTCGTCTCGTTTTGTGTCGTTTGTTCGGGTTTGTTGTAGATGTGTCTTTTCGTGGGTGGGGGGTGTTTTTGGGGGGGGGGGGGGGGGGGGGGGGGGGGGGGTGGGCAGTTTGGAAACCTCAGCTCCATTTTTTAATTTTTTTACCTCGGCTTTGTTATATAATGTTCACATTTTTAAAATGGTATAATGTGATTTCTTGATGGTCTGACCCACTTACCAGCTCAGGTTTTTAAATGCTCTCAAACCTTTCTTTAAATTAATGTTTATATGTTTTGAGCAGCAGTCCTTGTAAAAATATGCATATTTCTATTAGTGACAGTATTTTTTTTTAAACAGGGAGCAGTATGGCTTATTTCCCAGCTACGTTAATTTGCTCCTCTAACACTCAGAAACCACTTAAAATAGGAAAATAAGTAATGATTTCTAGTAGCCAGGTGAAACTAGGAATGTGGAAAAGAAAATAAGCAAGCTGCTATGAGATCTGGGGGTATGACAGCAAAGCCAAATGTAAAATTCACCCGTTTCTGACTGTATTATCTTTCTGTCTTTTAAATCTAAATATTTAATATTAATGTTTCTAGAAGATCTGGTAAAGTTATTTGTAAGACTGTATTTGTATATTCAAACGTCTAAAAACAGTTTTATAGATATTCCATCTCAACATTATAATTAGGGTTGATTTGCAGCTCCACTTTTACTCTACACTTTTACACTGCACTGCTTTTCCCCATGCCAACAATCTATTACCCTTAATAGTAAGAGTTGAGTTGGTGCTGAAGCTCTTCCATATGACCATTTAAATAAATCATAATACTTCCCCATAACTAATTTCAAATTCAAATATGTCCCTCAACCCATGTGAAAAGTAGAGCTGCCCTGGATGTAAGCCAGTCTTAAAATCCCTTTTAAGTGAGAAAAGACTAAAATTGTTTCAGTATCTTTAGCTTGCTTAACTATCTTCTTTTAACTGTTGGGTTTCAGTTGGAGAAACATTTTCAGCCTGCCTACATCCACAAGCTTTTAAAAATAATTTCTTTACACTTTTTTTTCCTATTAAAAAGGCAGCCACACCACTCTTGCTGATGCATGAAGACGGCACATGAAGTGGGCACATCCTGCTGTCAGAACTGTGCGCACATGTGACTTACAACAGGAATCGTGTGGGTGTCTGAGATCAGAGCTTGGTCCAGTGCATGCTCTGCCTGAATTAGCATGCCCTTCTGCTGCGCAGTAGCAAAGAACTTCATCCGAGGGCCAAAAAAGGAAGGAGGGCAGTGTGATCTGCCAGTGCATAGCTGGGGTGCCGGGGCGGGGGGCTGGCTGGAGCCCTTGGCAAGTGGCCTTCCTGATGGGAGAGTGAGAAAAGGGAAAGGAGGGAGACTTTCTAATGTCGTTGATAAACTGTATGGGAGGGATGGGGGCACAGCCAAAAGAAAAAGGCAGCTTTCTGAGGTTTCTTCTAACAAGGAGCAGATTTTCTGTGTTCTTCTGACCTCATTATTACATTAACAGAAGCACTGTCTTGATTTTCTTTTTGTGCTTGGGGAAGCAAGGAACTAGGAGGGCTTTTTGATCTCTCCGGAGTACTTTGCAGCAGTGGTTCCAGGTGTATGCTTCAAAAACATCTTTTAGAGAAAAGGGTATTAACAAGAACCAGTTGTATTTTTCCTTTGCTGGTTGTCTCTATTGTTTCAATTAGACACCTTTTCTGTTCTCAACCATTGCTAAATACCACTGAAAGGGATTACAGACTAACAAACTAGTTAAAAGAAATACTTTCTTAATCCAGAAATGTGTGCTTATTATGTAGGGCACAGCAATAACAACAAAAGTAGTCTCAAACATCAAACCAAAAGTAAAATAGCTGTCAGAATCAAGATTTAAAAGACTTTTCAGAATCTTTAGGTCAATTCACATAATAAAAAAACATTAAGCAAAAGCAAAATTAAATTTAAGTAGGGTTGAATTTTTAAGTCTACATTCTACTCATATTTAAACACAGATCTCCTCTGAAGTTTCAAATAGTCCATTAAAAAAGCCTTTACTTTTTGAGTCCTATAGACACAAGAGAGACACCTGTATATGTGCCTGAGCTGAGGGAAATTAATCTTCTTGAATCCTGGAACTCTCCTCCCTGCCTGAATGGTGCATCCTGTGACATATGTTTCCCAACATCTGATTTGTCCTAGTAAGAAACTGGCCAGTCTAACAATGGACACAAAATTTGGAGGAATAATTCCCCCAAAAAATTAGAACAGCAGTTGGTGGAAGAGAACAGCTACAATTTGATTAATCTCCTTCTAGCCAGTGATGTTTCAGAAAAGACAGACTGCAAGTGGGGAAAACTGTGTTTTAGAGAGGATCTTTCCAAGATGTGTATGTTTCTAGATTTATTTCCCAATAATGTTCATCTATGACCATTCACAGAACTTTTTGAGAATGTTTTTTTGAGCCATAGAATTTCCAGTTTGATTTTAAAAGGTTGTGCATTTGGGGTTTTTTTTGTTTGTTTGCAATTTTGTTGCTGCTGTTTTCTCTTTTGGTGCTAAAATATTTAAGTCTGCCTGGAGTTTTCTCAAAAGGGATACATTTCTTTCCTGTGTGATGTTCCCTATCCTGTGATTAGAAAAACTCGCATTAGTGAGATATGTTGAAGAGAAATATAGCCCTGAACTACCGGTCATGTTCCTTTAGGTGAATGTCTTTCACTGGTACTTTATGGGCAGAAACGTTAAACATTAAAAATCTGCTCAATTGTGTACAAGATTCTTTGAGTAGATAAAATGACCCTGTAATAACTTAAACTCTTACAGCAGATGTTAATTAGGCTGTGAGTAATTTTTACAGCATTGCCCTAGTGATAGTTTCCAGAACATTCTCTGCTCAAAGTAAAATTTGGGAAACTCCTTTTACAAAGTGGCTTTAGTTAGTGAATAAAAATGTTTCCATAAATTCTTTCTTTCTAATGTTATTTTATCTTTTTAAACCAGTGAGGTGATTTGACCTCTTTATGGACTTCCTTAAAGGATAGAGCTTTTAGATATCTTGAATGATACAGAAGTTGAGTAAGTTTTCTGTGTCACTAACAAGTTTGTGTATTCTCTGTTAATTTTAAAAGTAGCATGGCCACACCAGTGCCGAGACTGCAATCTCACACGTTTACACATGTCTACTGTCACCACCTTGGAACAACTTACCATGAACATAGTTATTTGTATGTGTGTGTTGATGACTTCAGGAATCAAGACTTCATCTTATGCCTGACACTAAAACGAGCAGAATATAATCTCTTGCTTCTTTCCTCACAACTATGGATAGTCTCTGAGGGGGTGCTTTGCCCCAGCTCTGTTTTGTTTAGTGGTCTGAGGTCCATTATGAAAAACAGACATTTGTGAACTGAAGAAAAAAAAAGTTATTGTCTGCAATTTTGTTTCCTAACTCTGAAAAGCTGTTTCAGACTCCTACGCAACTATAGATACATGGATGAAAACTGATGAGCAGACAGAAGCATCCATTCCTACTAAAACCCCAAACATCCCTCTTATATAGAGAAAAACACACCTTCAAAAATGGAAACTGTGAGTGACATCTTTTGCTTGGCCTTCTAAGCACATTATTCCTGTGAGGAAGAGGAAGTTGCTAGAAAGTGGCAAAATCATGAGGTAAAAGAAGTAGCTTCTATAAAGATATTACATTCTAAAAGATGTTCTATGCACACTTGCTTCGCTCAAGTGTTAATTTCTGCCTGAAAATGACCCTCAACTTCTCCTCCTTATGGACAACTTTTCCCTCAATATTTTTTTTTGTGGACACTGAGGTGTTCTTTTATCTTCCCCCTTTGGGTAACTGCATGTCAGGTATTTCTGCCAGACTACTTTGATGGTTGCTTATGATAAACTACTAGGACTGTGAAAAGGTCTTACATCTTTCTGCACAGAATCTTTGTGTTATGAGAAAGTTTTTGAGTGATGTAGGATTCTATTTTGGCTGTATGTGCCAGAACGAATTTACAGACATGGTAAGGAGTATCTCTGATTTCAACACCACCAATGAATCCATTTACCAATGAGATAAGAAGTGATGGAATATTAGTAAAAATAGGTAATGTTTTCTGAATTACATGATGATTTAAATGGGCTTCTACATGGCAAAGGCCATTGAAGGACCACTGATACAACTTATGTGTAATAGTGTGTGGGAAGCTCTACTAGGAGAAAGTATGAGCTGCACTGCACCTTACAGTGTTGTTACAGCTTACAGATACCAGGGACTTGGACCAACCTATAGAAGGCAAAGGTCAATTGACTCAGTAACTATCTATGCAGGGACGGTTCTTCTAGCAGAAGAAAACAGAGAAAGAGGTAGAAGATGTCATTCCTATGATCTCAACTACATAGATTCAGATTAAGAATGTAATTGAAGCAAGCCATCTAGAATGTGATGTATCACTACCCAGAGCCTACAAACCAAGTTTTAATGTATGTCTAGACAATCCAATTGATTATCAAGAATTAGTTATAGGCTTTCTAGAGCAACTCCCAGAGAGGTTTCTATGCCTTTGTATTATGTGGGAGATCAAATCAGACAATAAACTTTTCTGTCTGTAAAACTGACAATAACTTTAAGTGCCTGAATTTTGAAGACTGGTAGCATCAAGCAATTATTTGCCTTTGTCTGGAGTTGCTTTGATGCCTTTCTTCCACTATGGCAAATAATTTAATGAATAGTAAAATCCATGTAATCTTTCTCTTAACATCAACTTTATAATCTGATGTTTTGGGGTTTTTTTCCCCTGTACATTTCCCTCATTCCTTCCATAATCTAAATGTAAGAATTTCAATGCCTCCATAGCTTTTCACAGTATTCTATTCCCTATGCAATACTATTTCTACTTTATAGTTTAATTCTGTGAAATTCTGTATTTAATCTTAGCTTCCTAAATGTTTAGTTTTACCACTTTATGGCTCTTCTCTAGTTTTATATAAATGTGAACCATTTAACATGCCTGACATCACATATTCTGCCAAACAGCAGAGAAGCTAATTGAAATACTCTGAGTGTTTCCATTTCAATCCATGGGCCAAATTCTGAGTTGTCATCAACTTGGTTGTCGTAATCATGGAGCTCCACAACAGTACGTGGAAATATGCCGATACAAATTATGACTACAGCCTACTATCTGTAATTGAGATCCGTTGTTTCATTGCCTGATGGAAAGGAAATTTTTTTTACATCCTGATGCTGTTTTCTCCAGCAACATGGTTTCTCAGTAATTGCCACCTTTGTCCTCCTCATTACAGAATGTGCTATATCTAGCAGCTAAGATGAACTGTTGTACCATCCAGGATTGAATGGGGCAGCGGTCACATCCACTCTTGGCAAATAGTTTCAGCCTTGGATCCTGTTTCTTGTATCCTGATGCTGAGAGCTCTGTTTACTACAGTTTTCACAATAGCCTTTGAGAACGAGTACTCTGAGAACACAATAGTGTACCTCCAAAAGAGTTGCCAAGAGGAAAATAAAATAGACTTCCTTCTTTGGCAGTGGTAGGATATAGGTAAGGCTAAGGGAGCATTCTTTACCAGCAAGAAGGGCATAACAATATCTTTTGACTCCAATAGCTCATACGAAGTTTCTTTTGAGAAAATGCTTTTTTTCTTAAACAAAAGGAGTCTAGAATGACTTTTCTTGTTAAATAAGATTCCACATAGAGGACAGAGGAAAGGTGGATGGAATTCAAACATGTAAAAAGAAAGAAAAATGTGAACATCTAATTCTCAACCTCCTATAGACCATAGGTAGCAGGAAATGCACTTTAAAATAGAGGATGCTGTGAGTGCCTATGCAAAATATTAGGCCATTTTGTTTATAGACAGCTTATTTAATATCATTAACAGAAATTCTAATACGAAAAATAGACAGTGATACTGTGAATACCCCTGAGATGTTTCTAGAGGTATAGGAACAGCCAGAGAATAAACCAGAATGTACAGGACTACTACTCCTCATCAGATTGGATGCTGCTTCGTCCAGTTCCCAAGAAATTTTTTTCTTGTATGGGAGGAGGACAGAGGGGTTGAGGTAAGAAGAAAGGAGGATGTCCATGGTACTTTTTTTTCATCTTCCCTGGAAAGTGGAGAAAGAATGGTATACCTGACACTGACCAACCATGACTTCTAGAAGCAACATTGCAGAGGTAACAGTGCTAAAGGACTGTGAATGCTCTTTGATTTATACAATAAAGGAATGTATCAGTACAGGGCTGGAAGGATAAAATCTGAACAAGAATTTTGTTGGAAAAGGGAAACAGAAGAGACAAATATATAATGAAGGAAGAAATAGGAAGAGAAAACAGATGAGTAGAGAAACTGCAGCTTCTGGATTCCCAGTCGGTAAGATTTCCTTACAGACTGTTACGGGTGTTTAGCAGCATGGGTGCTGATTTTGAGTCAGATAACAAAACCAAGAGCTGTAGTCTCAGAACTTGGGCACTAGCCTGATTGCAGATGTTCTGTATGCATGAGGCTTGCTGTTTTGTTTGGTTTTTTTTTTAAATTATAGTTAGTTTTGTTCAGGTTCAGCAGCATTTACAGCAGAATTAGTCAGACTTCCACTTAACTCAGAAGACATGTTTTTTAAATTAAGTTTCAACCAAAGAACAAATGGACTTAAATTACAGGAAAAAAAATGTTTCAGAAAACTTTGAAAAGTTCAGTAAAGCCCCAAACTTACAAATTCTAGGGTGTGATGACACCTCTACTCCCCCCATACTATAGACTCCTTTTTTCCTCATCTCAGCTATCTTGTGAAGGACTTCAATGCCACTGCTTTAATTCCCAGTGCCTTTGAAATAAAACAGGGCTTGTGCCTCAAACACATCTAAATCTTTCTGAGATCATTCACCTTCTTTATTCAGAACTTCTAATGTCTCTGTTTCCAGCACCTATACCAAAGGTGCTGGAAATCGCGACAATGTCAGTAGAGTATAGGTGAGTTATACGTGGGTCATCCATAGGGCAGGTGTACCCTGGTAAGGCATGTTGGAAACTTTTTCACGTTATACTGGCCAGATGCAGTGATTGCTCTGGGGAAGGGGAGGATGAGAGAATGAGCGTGGGCGGTGCACGGGAATTCACTCTGGTTGGCTGAAGGCTCTGCTCTAAGTAGAAATATGCTGACTTTTGTATGTATGTGATAAATGTGTTTTAAGAATAGCAGTGATTTCTTAATCCAGTTTTGCAAGTACAAACAATTACAATGCCTTGTAAAATAGTTGCTTAGATTCCATAGTCCCAATGTAACAAAGATCAAACTGCTTCTCAGCTTCTGATGATCACTTTTACTCCTGTTTCAAGGAAAGGGGATAGAAGACCAGAGTTTGAAATAAAGTATTTATATCTTCATTTCTTTAGATGAACTTTTGAAGGAAAATATTAGAATTGGATCCTACTATTTAATTATTTATTCACAGATCCAGTAAGTATTGGCGGCTTTAAACACAGTTGCTATTTCATACTATAAATTTGATGCAAGTTTTCTGATGACCCAGTGTACGTTGAAGTACAGAAAAAAAGCATTTTAGTTCTCTAGGATAGAGCAAAACAATTTTTTCTTAACACTTTCTACATTAGTGGTGGGATTTGCTGGATTATGCTGTTCTTTTTAAGACACATGGGAGATAAAAATATTTTATTGCTATATGTATGCAGCTGTACTTCAGTTTTGAAAGGGAGAGCGAGGCATATAATGACATTTTAAGCTCTGTATGCCCCAAAGAACCCAAATCTGGACCTTCTGTTAAAGTAAGTAATGTGCATTACTGAGGTATTCTCTTTTTAAGACCAGTTCCTTATGAAAAATGCTTCAGTGGCATTGGAAAATACACAGAAAATAAATCAGCACAATGTGACACTGTTGACAGGGGTATTTTTTTTGCATGTATAAAATAATCCCAGGACTGATCTGGCACATGTCTGAATTGCCTTGCATCCCAAGAGTGAGTTATTCTCCTAAAACAAAGGCTCAACATTGAAGGTGTTTACCCTTTAAAGTAGGGATTACAGAATCTGTATACAGAACTTCAGGGTAAAAAAATTTATTAAAATGTGTTTTGTTTTCTTAACCAAGATACTTATAAGTTTATGATACTTATGAGTGATGTTATGTGTTTAATTGCAATTGTATCTTTCCTATAGGTAGTGTAGCCAAGATCCGTTTCAGAGCCCACGGGTGGAAAAAACCCAAGCCCTGTTTCTCTTCTTTTTCTGTTCCCTTATTTCCCTCCCATCTCCCTGTTGTCAAATGGGGGGAATTGGCAATGAGGTGGTGTGTGCGTGCACTTGGGTTGGGGCCAGAGGAACAACCCCAAAAAGCCTCCTTCCTGCAGCTGCAATAAACAAGACAGTGAAATGTAGAGCGTTCATATACTTAGCCAAAGAACTTAACATGAAAATTTAAATTGTAGAGGTAGTTTTTTTTTTCTTTTTGGGATTTTTCCAGAGCACTACCTAACTTTTTTCCTTTACAGTAAGCTTTTAAAATCATGCATTAATTTTCAAAGGATTTTACTACCACAGGTAAAATATAGGACATGATTTGTCTGTATTTTTGTATGTCATTCAGTTATTTGTAGCCCTCTGTCTCTGTTAGTCATTGTTTCCTCTTTTTGCAAACCCTTTTCATATGATTTAATAATATGTGAAGGCAGAAGTTTCCAAGCTAATGCTACCCAAGCTGAGTTTACCAAAAGAGTAAAAATGAGGAAATGATTAAATGCATTTGAATTTTATCATGCTTTCAGTTTTAGTATCACTGGGACTCTTAATTACCATATCAGTAGTACGGAACAAAAACTAATGTGTTTGTTACTGCAGCACATTTTGTAATAATTTCAAGTTTCCTTATGACTGTAGGCAGTAGAATTTGCCCGATGGAAAAGTGTGTGTACACTTCCAATACCTAGTTAGGAGGCACTGCCCTGTGTGCTGCCAAGGAGAGGACTCAGGGCATTGGACGAAGTAATTATAGATGTCATTGCCCCCTGCTGGAAAGCGTCAGAACTACCTATTTCTAGGGAAAAACATCAGGGCAAGCTCCCCCCCCCCTCCCGCCTTTATTTATTCAGGAATTAATGTCATGGTAGACATGTTCCTCCTTCCAGCTCGATCAACAGCTTCAGATTTCAAGACTGAAACTGAATTTAGTAAACAGATTTAACAACAGCGTCTCTAAACGTGTTGTGACATTCATAGGATCATAGAATGCTTTGGATGAGAAGGAACCTTTAAAGGCCATCTAGTCCAACCCCTCTGCAGTAAGCAGGGACATCTGCAACTAGAGCAGGTTGCTCAGAGTCCCTTCCAACCTCACCTGGAATGGTTCCAGGGGTGGGGCATTGACCACCTACCTCTCTGGGCAACCTGGGCCAGGGTCTCACCAGCCTCACTGTAAAACATTTCTTTCTTCTCTCTAGTTTAAATCTCTCTTTTTAGTTTAAAGCCATCACCCCTTGTCCTGTTGCAAAAGACCCCACTAAAAAGTCTGTCCCCATCTTCCTGATAGGCCCCTTTAAGTATTGAAGGAGAGGAGGCTCTATTTTAAAACTCAAAGAGAGGGGAAGGTTACCTTATTGAGATTTGTTTCATGCATCCACAATATTTATCATCTAAAATGCATTTATTTGTGGCTTTCTTATTAATATTTTACATTTTGGCATAATAATAATCATCGGTTCAAATTCAAAACATCAGAGTAAAGATGTAAAACTCTTCTGAATGGTTACAAATGAACTGAGATTAGTTAGCAGCCATCTCACAAAATCAGTAAGGTTGATCTCCTGCATCAGGCAGAACTTATACCAGACGTTTGTCTGACCTTGGTGGAACTGAGTGTGGTACGAGATGTTGAACTGGTGTAATGCCTTCACTTTTAGTGATTAATAGAGAAGCAAGGAATTTATGACATGTGATTGACAGCAGCTCAGCCAACAGTGTAACAACTAAAACAGTGATTGAATGACAAACCTTTAATTCAATAGGTAAGCAGTACTACTTGCAGGATCTCTGTGCATTGCAGAAGGGATAAGATAGCAGACAAGTTAATTAATGTATCCTGCTAATGTATCAAAATCCAACTGATTTTCATAATATTGAGATTCAGTATCTTTAGAGAAATTGTCACAGTGAAGGTTTTTGTTTTCTTCCAAAATATGTGGTAATTCTATTAATATCAGGAAGCCAACAGCCAAAGAACAGCTACAGAGTGAAAAGATGGCAATAGACCTGGAAAACCAATTCTAAGTCTGCTGAGAAGTGAGAGGATAGGCCTCTAATGCTGAAGTGAACTTTTGGCATATGTTTTCTGTACAATGTGACAAAAGCTTATGTGCTAGGAGCAAGAAATCATAAAGGTCACTGTGTGCAAGCATGTGTGAATTGTATGTATTGTGTTCATTGTGAAGCAGGAGGTTGATGTGAATGGTCTTTTCTCTTGGTAATAAAAAAGCAAGTCTTTGGAGTAAGATGCACAGAACTAGTAAACATATATACATACATGTATAAAGTTGAAAAATACTTCATTGTTCAGTGAGCACCTCATACTGATTTCTTCTTATTATATTTTTAAATTTGCAAGTGCACTTGCACACCCACCTGGGCTTCTGCCCCTGCAGTGCCCAGGGGCTCTGCCATGAAGCACTTCACCCTTCAATGCTTTCCTTGCAAGGGTCCTAGAGCCTCTTGATCTCTGCTGACCAGCGTTTGGTCCCTGTGGTTTACCTCTCACAGTGGAACGTGTCTATTAATATTCTGCTATGCTGCTCATGTCATTGCCACTTTTCCTGCAAGGCAGCATAATTGGTCATAGCTGGTGGTTACCTCCTTTTCAGGATTTTTTTAGTGAAGTACCTCTTTGAGAAGATAGCTGATGGTTAAGGAAAGGAAGCTGATTTTTTTAAGCAGCATATTTCTACCACTCTTTAGCCCTGAGAATTTTACTGGTATCTTGAAAATTATGGAACACAGTATTTGCATTTGGGAAACAAGTATTTTCTTCATTAGGAATATATAATGTGAAATACTGACATGCGTATTAACCCACACTTTCAATTGTTTACAATGTAAATGATCCTTGTGCTGGGTAGAAATAAATCTAACAACGTTATGACCATTTCTGGCTTGAATCCTCCTTACAGCACACACCTGATTTTTAGCCTTCATTGGTATTAAAGTAACTGTAACTGGCTTGTAAATGCATTGGACCCCTTTTGGTGTGGGTTTCACGAACAGAGTTTGCTTACCGTATCAGCAGATCGGGTGTCAATATTCCACATTGAAAACCAACCTCCTCAAGGCCCATTCTGTTCCAAGAAAGTGACCAACTCCTACAAAAATGACGTAAATTAATTATTGTAAAACAACTTGCAATGCTGCTGCAGCAGCCAGATCAGCTAAATAAGCAGAAAACCGCTTTGACCTTTTTTGTGTGTCAGAAGCTCAGCAACGGGGTTTTGATCAGTTGTGCTGCTAAATCACTTTCAATGGTGATTCAAAAGGGCATGCTGCTGAAAACCACAGCTGGCATTAAGATACTATTCTAGATTAGATGATGGATTGTATTTTAGAGCTGTATTGTGCAAACTGGGCACAAAACTCAGTCTTGACTTCATCATCATTTCATCGCCTATTTCAGACTTATTGAACTTGATGCAAAGGAAACAGCAGAATTCAAGACTTGCTTTTAAAGTTCCTTTCAAACTTCGTGAATATAACCTAGAATACGCAAGTTCTTATTTCAGGAGAACGAATAGACTTTCTGGAACACAGTGAAATATTTGACAATGATTGATTGATTAAAATGAATGTGGTTTTTTCTTGTCTGTGTCAATTTTATCCCCATATGTTTCTAATTGTTAGGGATCTTTTCAGAGGCCTTTTCTAAGAACGAGGCTAACTGGAAATGCAACTTTTAGATTTTTCCAGTTCTTGAAGACCACTTTTTAAACATAGCATTGCCTGAAGGAAGTATTTGGTCTGTCATTGTCTAATGATGAAATTTAGTCTGTTAAGGCCTTGTGATATCTTGTTGAAATACGCACAGATTGTAATGGCTTCCTGTCATTGGTCAAGGAAGTGATTTAAATATTAGAAAGCAGGGCCAGAAGGGAAAGTAAGGTGTGATGGTCTGAGTTTTGCTCAGAGTGCGCTATAGTTTTGAGAGTAGAGGTGCCAACCTCAGCTGATGCCAAGTGGTGAGGCAGAAGTGTAGCTAAAAAGGCAGCCACCAGTACAAACTGCTTGCAGTTGGATGTTAACTCCTGTACTCAGTGACAGGCCAAACAATCAGCACAAGTCTCAAGAAATAGGTATAAATTCTTCTCATCCTATTATTACTAACCCAAACAGACTGATTCTCTGCAGACTGTAGTCTCCAATCAAATATCCAGGTAGATTTACTCAGTCTTCACAAACCTGTCTTTTGAAGAAAGGAACACAAAAATGCACCTTCCACAAGCAGCTTGCACAGTTACAATCCTGTGTCAGAAGAAACTTTGGCAATCCTGCCAAATTACCTTTAACTTGGGCCGGATGAATCGAATGGGTGCAAATTCATTACTTCAAGGGAAGAAGATAAAGACCACAAGGACTGTCCTGCTGGGTCAAACCAATGATCACTATAATTCAGTATTCCATTTCTGACTAATGGCAATATGAGGGGATGAGAAAAACATATTTTTACGTTGTTAATTTTGATAATTATGGTACTTTGGTGTAGTACTCAAAATATAGACTGATTAATGAGAATTCCCAGAGATGTTGTATTTTTCTCTTTAAACTTCTACAGAATGGACAAAATTCTGGTTTGAGAAGGTCAGAAATCATAGGGGGGGGGGAAGTACTAATTAGTCACCAGAGTTACCAGGAATGTTTGCTTCCACAATTAAATTTCACTTCCAAATTCGAATTTCCTGTGCTCTGTGTTGTACTAACTTGCAGAAATGAGTTGGTAACTCACTAGGGAACAGCTGCTGAGCTGTTTAAACAGATTTCCTGCTACTACCTCGAGGAAAGCCTGTGCTGCAGCGGTACCTGTGAGCTTTCTGTCACTCTGCCACTAGCCAGTACATTGTCAGTACATGGCTATTTCTGAGAAACCCAACATCCCCGGTTTGCCTGTTTCAAGACATTTTAAGGGACGCTATTAGTGAATGTTCACCATCTTCCAACCGGAAAGAAAATGGAAACGCATTCTTCTGAACTGCTGAGTCACTCTGACTCTCTGAGCCAAAAGCTGATGCAATTCTTCTTTTATCACCGGAAGATCTCTTTGGTAATCACAGACACACCTCTTATTTCAATAGCTTCAGTGAAGGACTGTTGATTCCTCAGACCTAACCCCGTGTATACAAATCACATTTTTGTTTTCTAGTCCCAATCTCTAAGAATCAAGGTTTAAAACATGAGAGGCTGCAGGGGACAGGTATCTAAGGATATTTCAGCCTTTTGCCATGGAATTGCAAGGTGGCTTATGCACAGAAAATTCAGAGAAAAAGTACTTCTGAAATATGAAACACTACTTGAATGTTTTGATGTGTATTTAGTTCTTAGCACTAGTTAAAAGTCTTCATTTTGTGCTGTTTGCCACAATAATATCTTTTTAATTGTAGCAGAAATTATTTGAGCTTCTGCAGTGTAAACACAAGCACTACAAACCAACAAATTCTCCATTTTCAGTCACTTCTCTACTGTTGTACATAATATCAGACTGTATCACTACAACTAAGCAATTTCTGTATGTGACTAAGCTAATAATGTTTTGTTAGCAAAGAAACAAGGACCAGTAATGCTTTTTAATTTACTTACTGTGATCAGCTTGCTTAAGGAGAGATGATACTCACCTAAGAATGTTAAGCCTGACCTAGTAAGAACTGAAATAAAATTTTTCCTAAATTCTGCATCAGAGGAATAAGCCCAATGTTAGCAAAATGTTAAGCTGGCATTTAAATTTGCTATAACATAAATTTAAAATTACAGGCATTTTCAAGAGAGATCAATGTATTGCCTCTAACTGTTAGAAGCTCTCCAGTTTAAAAAACAATTGATATTCCTTCTTCCACACCCTTCTGCCATAATTATGTAAAGAATCTGGATTATGCTTCCGACTTGATTTAACTGTTTTATAATAAGTCACAAGCATACCTTGCCTACTTGATGATATTCCTTTAAGGTTGTGCCAGTCTTTCCATTATTAAATCATGTTTAGTGTTATATACTTGTTGCTTAAAAAAAAAATAAATTCATTTCAAGCTTGAACTTGCTGTGCATTCTCAGCTAGCCATATGTGTGAGGGAGCACAAAAAACATCAGTACTATTTAGCAACTTAACACCCTCTTTTAAAATTCAATGGAAATTTTGGGTTTTCTTAAAAAAAAGAGGAAAAACAATGTTTATCATAATTAGGCCTTCACTGTGTTAGTGGGGAGAATAAGCATAAAAATAATGAAGATCTGCATTTTATGTATATGGACTATGCGCTGCAGCTATATATTCCTCTTTCTCCACCTCCCCATGATAATCTGAGCCATTGGTAGAAAATTTGCCTTTTGGTTTGAACAGGAAGCAGGCAGCTAAAAAGAAAGAGTATAGAGAGTAGGAAGGATTGTGAACTTTAAACACAGCAGTTCAGATATGTAGGTAAGCTCAAGAGTCCTAGATATCCACTCTGCTGCTAGTCTGACTTGATCAGAACTTAATCGGAAGTCCAGGATTAGATGAGAATTGAAAACAATGGTGGGTCTTTTTTAACCTTCTTAGTTAGAGATTGCCCCCATGCACACCTCCCCTTCCTCCACACCCCCATATATCAGAGAAACACAAAACACAGAGATTTTGTAATTCAGCATGACTGACCAGCCCGAAGAAATTTTTAGTACAGAATGCTATGTTTCGTAGAACAAGGTAGAGATTTTAAATAGCTGAATTAATGCTTTGGGAGTGTTCAAAAATGAAACACTAAGTTCCTTACGGGTCACTAAGTAGAGCTTATAGCTGGTCAGTGTGCTTGCTCCCCTGCTTCAAAGTTTTACGCGTGACCTACTGAAGGTCAAAAAGAAAAGTTCATTGGAAATAGCTTCACCTCAAGAAAATGTACTAAAACATATCTGGAAGGGTTACTGTAAGGACAGTTAAATGTCTCTGCCTATCTGTGTCCTGAGGAATAAGTGTCCAAGGAAATATATCCAGCAGCTCCATTTCCCAGTATGCTCCTGCTGACTCCAGTAACATACAACTTTGTTCTTTCAGTCTAAAAAGTAACCTGGTCTGTAGCCTTACATAATAATATTTTATTCCCCATTTTTCAGAATAGATGATTGAATTCAATCTTTTAATTCATTCAGCTTTCATTATCTATTCTTAAAGAGAAGTCAGGCCACTTAAAATAAGCCTCCAGTTTGGGTGGTTTTTTGTGGGTTTGGGGGTTTTTTTGTTTTTTTTTTGTTTGTTTGTTTGTTTGGTTTTTTTGGGGGGTGTGTGGTGTGATTTTGTTTGTTTTTTTTTTTTAAACCTACTTTAGTCTTTTGCTGTAGTTAGACAGTGGTAGACTAATAAACTCATCCCAGTACCTCTTTGGAAGGCACATTTACTTTAAGTCTGATGTTGTGAACACCCCTCACATCCAAGCTCTCAGCTCCAAACACATCCTGTGCTAATGTCTCATGCTATGGGGAATTGCCAAGTGGTCTCTTATCCAAATACTTACTATGCTGGGGACTGCTTAATCTCTGAGATCAGGGAGACTTATTCTGATGTGGCTGTAGACTCTAGACAGTTAAATTTGCAGAAATCCACTGAAGGCAGTTTGCTTTTCAGAAGTTGCCGAGGGCATAATTTGGCTTTTTGCAGTTTGAGGGTGGGCTGTTTAACCTGAACAAGTTCCAGCTTGTTCCATTATAATTTAACAATATATTTTCCCCATACTTGCTGTGTTCCTCCCAAGAGATGCTTGCACCTCATTGATGCATGAAAGGATGCCTGTATTTAATGTACATATTAAATAAGTCTGTAAAGTAAATTCTCACATAATTTTACATTTGAAAGTACTATTTGAGGTGTGTGTGTATATATAATTTTGTTAGGTGCATGTATAGAAATAAACCAGTCTTTGCTCTTCCCTTTTGTACCTCCTCAAGACATGTAATCTACAAAGCAGAAGAATTGCATGATAAAATGTGCCAGAGTGGAATGCATAATTATTCCAGAGGAGGGTAAGTCAGTTCAGAACTTGTACTAACATTCTTAAGGGCAGTAGGAGTCTTCTTGCCATGAAATTACATCAGCTCTCTGTGGCCCAGAGTCAATGCACACGCTTTCCCTTTCTAGTAAAAAACAAAAGGTGTGAAAAATGCTAATGTCTTCAAAAATGTACTGTAGAACAAAGCTGAGCAAGCTAATATATATTATAGTGTGGTGTTCACCTGTAAGTGAACTTGAGCTAAAGGGGAGAAGAGATTGAGACATGGTACTTTTAAAACAACCGTTTCTCTTTTTAAAAAGATTAAGTCATGACTTGCAAACAGACAAAAAACATCTAAATAAGAAAAAGAATGCTTCCTTGATCCTAGTTCAGAGACATTCCCATAACAGGTGGGGCAAAGGCCTTTAAATTACAGGTCTCCTCCATATACCCAAATTTGTTACAATTCCATCAAGCAATGAGAGGAGACATTTTCACAGTAAATACCAGTGGATGTGGCTGGCAGCACCCATTTTCAGGGGTTTTAGAAGATGAGTGTTTGCTTGAGATTGTGCAACAATAGCAGAGGTGAAATCTGTTCTATATGGAAACGTTCTCCAGTTTCCTTGGAGGCTTAAGGTGTAACACAAAGCACTTAATGTTAACTATTCTATTTAAATTGTCACCAAAACAGGTAACTAATGCAGCTCAGCACAGTTCTGATTTACCATCATTTCTAGGTAGCAATTAGGTCTGGTTCAGCTCATGGCTATGGAGTGACTATTTTCCACTTCCCTATGAAGAGAGGAGAGAGGAAAGGAGTGTTTCCCTTTTCTTAAGCTTGACTATCTGGCACTCACAGCTCTTTAGTCTGTTGTGGCAAGGTGATAACAGCACCTTAGCAGCAGAGGTTGTTCGTGCACTAAATTCTTGTGACCTTGTCTTTAGGAGCACACCATGGTTCTTACTGCGTGAGGCCATTGGAGTTCAGGCTGTGCATGGCTGAAGGAAAAAAACCCGTATGTGGGAAAAACGTGCTTAAAGGTACATCCACGCTCACAAAACTATTGTTAATGCAGGCTGCAAAGAAAGAAAAATGTGCAGAAAGCAGAGGCTACAGCAGCTTGGCTTGAACCAGCCAAAACTATGAAGTATTTAGTGATGATAGATATAGTCCGGATAGTTATCTACTTTTTAAAGGGCCCATCTGGAAGATTTACATAATCATCAGTTGGAGAAATCTGTGCAGTAGATCTCCAGTTAAAACACACTTGGCAGTGAGGTGTTAGCTTATGGCATTCTGCTCTTCATGAAAGGATGCTTTGCTCCCTCTTCTTTCTTTGTATGCTGAAGCTCCTCCTAACTTTAGGGGAGGAGGCATGTTATGAGGGAAGCTGTGAGATGCTCGTGTTTTATTGCAGTGGGTGGGAATGAAATAGATATCTTCTTCTCTCTTGTTGACATCTTTTTCTGATTATCTGAGAAATTTTTACCCAATAGTTCCTATTCCCACAAACAAAATTTCAGGAAGCTTAAATGGCAGAATTTTATGTGAAATACCTGAGGGGTAGGGGAAAAGAAGCATCCTTCCTTAACAGCAGCACTACTAAAAATCTAGCACCTGTAGTACGTATTAATTCTTTGAGTAATCATCTTCACTGTACTGAGTTACAGTAAAGTCAACCCCACACTTCAGGTTTTGCTACAGCATCAAAAGTACACATGGCACACTAAAGCAGCACAGCTCTTCATCATTTTCATTTCATGCATCTAAAGTGCTACCTGCTGTTTCTTCAGTACTGCAATAATTATGTACCTGATGGAGCAGCTCTAGCTGGATAATTTTAAGTCCCTATATGAGAGCACCACTTAAAAGTGCTTGTCACTCAAAGACTTGTAACAGACTTTACAGAAGTAGCTCCCAAATTAAAAAAATGGTGAAGCACCAGCCCACATGAACTACTTCATTCTTTTGTTTTTGTTTCTCATCTGGATAGACAGAAGTTCTTTCGTATTGCCTTCCTAGGTGCTGTTAAAATCTACATAATCTTTTATCAAAACCTCATTCTTAGCTAAGAAAGCAGGAGAAGAACATGAACAGTCAGCTTTCATTTTTTGTACTACTTACTTTTGTCATCTTCATGGTGTTAGAAAGCATAGGTCAGTAAAAGGCAATAGTAGTAATTCAAAATCCCACTTTTAGAGAAAAATTCACCTACTCCTCAGAGCTTATAAAACCTTAGAGAAGAATTAGGCTGTTTGGGATTGGTCACAAAACCAGGCACATGTGAGTAAATTAGAAGTGATTAGAAGGAGAGACAAATGCTAACAAAAAACATGTGTGAAGACTTAAGCTCCCAATTCATCCATTCTCAGGCTTGTCAGGTTATCTTACACTTTACCCCGTTTCTGTTACCCTCCCTTACTTCTATAGAACAAAAAGTTAGCCATAGAGCCAGGTACCTTTTCCTCTGTATTTCACATATATATTCTGTACTGGGAAACTTCAGTGTCAAGTCATGTGATCAGTTTTTAGACACCACATCCACCCTTGGGAAGTTCTGAGCAATGCCACCACTAACACAAGTCAAAAATGCAGTCCCAGTAAAAAAATAAAAAACCTGCCTTTTTAAGAAAAAAAAATTTAAAAAAAAATTAAAAAATTGATCCTCTTTCTAATTCTTTGTAACATAAACTGTGGGTGGAAAAAACTATCCATGTCCCTTTTATTCCCTGGGCTATCTTAAAAGTGAAACAGGGGGATAATCTTACTGTTGTCCTCTTGGCCTATTTTAAATTTAAAGAATTAACTTAATACTCTATTTCTTATTTGAAATATTTCTCTATTTAAAGAAAGTTAAATATTATTTGCATTTTTTCTCAAATTAATTTTTGAGCTACAAGAATCTAACTACAGCTGAGCAAATCAATGTTTCGTGAAACTTAATGTAAACTATCATCTTGAGGTGGAATAGTCTTCCTTAGAAAATGAGGAAAAATTAGAGGACATGAGGAAAACAGGATTTTGCAAATTTGGCAGCTTATTTCCACAACTGAATATGCCTTTGGAAAACTAATTACTAATTTTAGGTTCCTATTTTGAATCTTTTGATACAAGACTCTAAAAACATCTTTAAAAAAAATAGGAAAAAAATTTGCTTGTTTAAAAACGTATATCTAATAAAAAGCATTTCCATGTTGGAGACATGTATTGTCATTCAGAACTTAAATTAATTTGTATTGGCATACACAACAGTTTAGATCATCTTTCTTAAATTACTCTGAGTCAATAAGCACCTCTAGTTATTTTCAGTATCAAAAAATAAACTCTACTAGTGATCAAAATTTGCAAGTGCTTGATCATTTGCAGCATTGTCTTGCTCAATAGCTTTATTTTGCCAGGGGAAGAAGAAAAGCAGAGCTCAATATAGTTGTCTCTTACTCCACACTGGAACGGTTCCAAAGGATAAGGTAGCTGAGTGTCCAGACACAAAAGGACACTCAGTCCCAAAAATTGGCAATTAGTGCCATTTTAGATCACCTTAGCATATCCTGCCCAGCTTCCAACTGCTGTTTTAGCAGAGCCCAGGTCTTCCACATATCCCGTATCATCCCTGCCAACCCCTGTGTGGCTATCTTGGTTACCAAGATAGGCATCGGGGTAGGAGATCCAAAGAGGTACTAGATGATAGCCATGTTGTGCTTCTTCAGCCACCTGCATCCTACCCAACCTCACTGGAAGCTGCTGTTGATGTCCAACTTGCTAGGAAATTTATTGGTAGTATTCAACCAAATCCTGACAATGGCCATGTCAGTGCACAGGCAACATGCACTGACTTTTTGAATTTTATAAATAGGAGCCTTATTGGATGTGAGCTGTTCATTGAGACAACACTGGCTCAGGGAAGTGACTTTGTTCTTGGGGAGTAGGAAGTGTACAAAGTACACACAGTGTTTACATAGTGCCTTAGTACTATTTTGACTAATTTTCACTGGAGGATTAGTGGTTGTTTCAAAGCTGGATTAGTCACCTTGTCCATAATTACAATCTCTTGAAATCTGCTCCAGTGTTTGGAATTGGCTTCAGGCCTAATGGTCAGAAAATAGCTCTATCTCAATCTTAAGACTAAACTTGATGAGTAGTTCTCATAGATCTTGTATTATTCTGATTTATATGTGAAAGACAAAAAAAATGATGGAGTGCTATGCATAGAAACCTATGGCATTGCAAGCTGCATCTGCATGGGAAAGGTGTAAATGAAATACAGACCTTATGTTACCATGTCTGCAACCCCAGGTAGCATTCTACTGAATAATTGGGTATTTAGAGCTTGCACATGAATTCAGCCACAATCTATTTAACGAAGTAAGCCAAAATGGGCACTAAATGTTGGAATGGACTTTTTATGAAAATCTTCTCTTTTCTTTTCTTTTCTTTTCTTTTCTTTTCTTTTCTTTTCTTTTCTTTTCTTTTCTTTTCTTTTCTTTTC
>WTSP01024851.1:129286-156640 GCA_025331215.1 Actenoides lindsayi | reverse complement strand
TCCTTCCTTCCTTCCTTCCTTCCTTCCTTCCTTCCTTCCTTCCTTCCCTTCCTTCCCTTCCTTCCCTTCCTTCCCTTTCTTTTTCTCTCTCTCTCTTTCTTTCTGATTACTATTGCAGAGATGTGTTATAGATTGCTTTAAAACATCTTCACCATGAAACACTGCATGAGGAACATAAGCATGCATCAGCTTGCGTGTGACACGCTTTAGCACGCTTGGAGGTATAAAGAAGTTTTGGCATGGCGGAGAGGCACTGTGTTATGTACACTGTGTGGGAGGATTCGCCATGCAGGTTCGATTGCATCATCTTGCTCTCTTTTTTCTTTTCCTTTCTTTCTTTTTTTTTGTTCCAGATGGTAAAACAAAGGCTGTAGTGAAACCCGTTTTCTCTCAGGAAGAGGTGGGAGGGAATTTTATATGAGCGAGAAACTTTGCCTCAAGTCGAAATCTGGGGCCTGGACTAATGAACTACCTGTAATTCACATTGTACTAAATATTGCTGAAACTAGGCATGTACTAATCATGAACCATGCCAAACTATGCATAATTACCATGCTTTCTCTGTAGCAGTAATTAATTTGCGTTAGCAACTCTGATTAATCTTTCTAATCTAAAAGTAAAGTGCTTCTCAGACATGAAAGACTCTAGGACTGTTCATGGTTGTTATTGCAGAGCAGTGAAGGGTGTTTAATCCAGTGGGGGGCAGGAGGGGACAAAATGGAAAATAAATCAAAGTATAGCTGATATTTATGAATAAAAACTAGTATGAGTTAAAGCATTCTGTTTTGCCACAGGATTAAACACTAAACTACAGGTTTCTGTACACGGTACATTCCTCCTGAAAGAAAAGAGAATTGTCACTAATTCAGTGAGAGGGCTTCTCTGAGGGCTCTTCCACAAAGATGAGGGTTATATGCCAAACAGAGGGAATGAGATTCCATCTTAGAGAGGGCAATGCTATGGATTTAACGTTTGCAATGTTGCAGTGAAAACTTACCCATCGTTTTAGTCTTAACCTGGAGGAACGCATCGTCCTAGGCACGAGGGTTTGACTATGATCTTGAGTCACTCCAAAGAGGGTGTCAGTGTTGTTGCCTGTGAGTGACTTGGACGTGCCTGCTTTTCAGGAAATAGCTATGCTAAGATCATCCACTTTGACTGTGTTGACACAGAGAGCGATCAGGTGCAAATGTACCAACTAAATTCTGACATCGCTGGAGATTAAGGTTTCCATACTTCATTGCCAGCTTCCTGGCCCAAGCCAGGCTCTTCACCCAAAGGAATCCAAAACTCCTGAAAGGACTTGCATCATCTAATGGTGATTGTGATTTACCTAGACTTCAGAAACCACGAGATCTACAGGAGGTAACATTTCTGAGGGAAATAGATGTGTCTCTGCAAACCCACTGCAAACCCTACAGGGTTTTTAAGTTAACATTGTGTTGCTTGTTTTCTCCCTCAGACATGCTAATATTACAGTTATTTTTTTCTTCTGTCTCCCCCCCCCCCCCGCCATTAGCACTGTTTTAGCACTGTTTCCTGGCAAGGAACACTGCTTGCTGCATGTAACTCATGATAGGCAGAAGGACACAATAATCATTTGGAAATAGGTAGTCTAGATATTACTAATAAACTTCAGTTTGATTTAGGTAACTTACAAAAAAAATGCTGCTATTGCCTCAAAGTCTGGGATCAATTCTGTTTTTGCAAGTTAGAGAAATATTTTTAAAACACATAACTTACTAGAAAATGTAAATGCGATTCCTAGAGTCTGTATTTTCTTTTACGATGCTGATTCAAAAAGGGAATTGTTTGTGACATTTATTTTCTTAAAGGTGTGGTTTGTGTCCAAATATTGTATAATCATAAAGTTACCTTTTCAATACTGGTCATAATAGACAATACATACTGACGTTGAAACAAGCTTTGTAGAAGACATTTGTTTAAATCAGGCATGGGACTTTACATTTATTAGAAGGTGTTCACAAAAATAAGGGTAACATCATGCATATTCTTTGCAACTAAACCCAGTTATGGTTACAGTTTGGAAATAAATTTAAATAGACATATGGAGATACAGTAGTACATATACACTCTATTTATGACATTAAGTTAGTGTACTGATAACTCTGAGCAATACATCAGAAGTATACAACCAGCTGATGGAAAGATTGTATAAGGAGGAAGAAACTGCTTTAATTTCTCACATTATTTGTGTGGCTTGACAAGAATGTCAGTGTGAATTGCCTCCTAAATTTGGGAGGTGAGAACAAGTCAAGACTATACTTTTGCAGTACAAAACATTTACACACAAAATACACATGCATTGCAATGCATTGGAAATGGGTCAAGCAAGGAGAAACCCATTACTCAATGCTTTATTAACACAGTTCTACAAAGGAGTCTCAAATACGATTATATAGTTCAGTCACAGTAAGGCCACAATATTACAATGGATACGGACCTTAGAACCCAGAACTCTGTGTTAGTCATAGAACCCTTCCTCCTTCAGAGATCTTTAGACACGTTCCTGAATGGTATCGCATCAAAGTCTTTCTTCTATTTTTTTCTTTTTTTTTTTTGTAAGTTTAACATATTGCTTAATACAACAGTTAGCACAGTAGAGAAGGGTACTGTCACAGGGATAACAAAACCTATGGAACATTCACGGAGTTTTTAGACTATATGCTAGGTGCATTGAGATGAAGCTGGCTAATCAGAAAAAAGACTAGCAAAGGATTTCCTCAAGTTTCGAATAGTTTCAGCTTTAGCTTCATCTTCGTTCACAGATGATCGGAAGAAGGATGATTCTGTGAAACTGAAGGCATTTGTCAACGACTGCGACTTGCTGCAAGACAAAAGCGCAACACATTTTGTATCATCATATTGCCTACGAGCTTCCACCCACATACAACTCCTATAAATTATGAGAAAAGGAAAAATGTCCCTGAGATGTAGAGTTTGCATGTGAACAAAATGGACATTTGGCACAAAAACCATAATTAAATGTAGTATACAGAGCTGCTGCCACACAGTATGCTCCTCCTGTACTTTGATTTCAGAAGTAGGATTATCTTCTTTAGAGAACATGCTGCTTTTTTTACAGATCAGAAACGTTGTATTCCAGTAAATTGGGTGATACAAATTAGAACCTGAGGAAAAAGTGGGCCTGCCTGCTAAATCCACACCACCACCCAACACAGGATGATTAATAATTGTGTTTGTTAAGGCTCCAAATAGGTATGCACAAGGGAAAATCAAGTATTTTGGTGATATCTGAAGAATGAATCCTAAAGTTAACAATGTGTACTCTCTCTCGATATATGTAGGACCTTTGACACTTGATGTAGGATTAATGACACTTTATATCTTAAAAAAAATTCCTGAAGTCAGATAGAATTTTTCTTGTCTATAAGCAGTTAGTCTAGCAATGATATTCTGGTTTTAGTGCTTTCGTGTAACTATGGTATAATTTCCTGTAAACGTGAACAAAATAACATACAAGAAGGAAAATATCCGAAGCTTTAAACTTTAACTCATGATTTGTCAGGTAAAATAATATTTAGAAAATAGGGTTGAATTTAAATAGAAACCATGAATGAATTATAATCTTTTTACAAAGACCTCCATTAGTATAACTAGTTAACTGATTTCATGTTTATCTCAGCACAATAATAGGACTTCAGTTTTGACTATAGTAAAACTGAAGCACTTCTCTTATTCATATTGTCTTATACTCTTCATGGTTTGCAACTTCTCTACCTCTGAACTAATAACGTACAGCAAACAGTGCTACGGGCGTTTTAGGTTTTTCATAAATTATAGTTGTGCTAATGAGAATAGACTGATAAATGTTTGTTTGTACTCACTGAAAGAGGGAGGGTGGGAAGCAGCACTTGACTTGATTAGTAACACAATAAGTAGCCTAATTAAATATTTATTCACAGATTAATAACATGTACATACAGGTTAGGCAACAGCATGTGGGTGAATACAAAGCATACACATGCAAATAGAGTTGATCCTACAGGCAGGAGATCTGAGTCTTGGTGTGGACCTAAAACTGCTTCTTGAAAGTCAGGAAAACTACTCTTATTGTGGTTTGCATCTTACAAACTTTAATTTCTCCTGTTTCATTTTATTTGAAATAGAGACTGTTCTCTTCCATTTGAAGAAGAGAAAAATGAATCTAGATTTGAAGAAGGAACTAAGGAAAGTGAGAAAGTTGGGACACAGTATGAGGTACAGTTCTTCTGTATCTCTTCTTAACTTGTTTTTCTTCAGTGTCAGAAGTTCACAAGTTAAGTTTCAATCTATAAACTAACTTCCATCTTGCTTAAGAAAATCAACCTCCCTATTCTCTATGTATACTTAAGGACTGGATGAATTGAGTTTTAGGATTATAAAACAGAATAATGAAATACACTGTACTAGGAAGGCAAGGAAAATACTGTCAATCGTTGCACATTGTCACCTAACATCTCTTTTGCAACTGACTTGTGCTCAGGTGAAGACTAAGAATTGGCTCACACGAGTATTAGCGTATGAGTGTGTGAAAAAAAAAAGGGATCTGTGTTACTGGGATAAACGACTACATGCCAGTCTTCGCACATACCAAAATAAGTGGAACATGCCTGTGACCCCATAAGCGATACCATGTGCCAGCGTTGCTATACTGAAAACCAGCAAACCACTGCCAGTACCTTCCCCACAGTCCCTGTTCACTGGGGCTGAGCTGTGAGCAGGGAGGTAGCTACTGACCGTTTCCACTCTTCACTGTAGCACAATACAGCAACAGTAGATGATACAGTGACCTGTGGAACGTTTTGGGAGTGAGAGAACTACAGTCAGCTTTCTGTGTGAGTCCTACAGCCTGAGTGGCTTGTGCTGTACCATCAGTAGCCGTGTATAACCATGAATGGAGCGAGGCCATCAAGAAACCCAGTTCGGCAGCCACTGTTCGGATCATTTCTGAGATAGGCCTTTTGAAACAGGAATCTGCTGTCTGAGTGACTACAAGGTTAAAAGTTTAAATAGATAAGACTTCCTCTTTTCTGTGCAGGCTGACAGCACACCCAGATCATGAGTCAGGGACATAAAAAGGAGAAAACAAATACGAGAAAGATTACGAGTTTTCAGACCTAGCTGGGGCAGAAATTGCACAACTAGGAAATGGAATTTTGTGTGGTGCTTAGGCTTTAACTAATGATACTGTCTATCATAATCATAAACAGAGAATAAGCTTCTGGTAATTATTTAACCTCATTTAAGACTTAGAATCATAGAATCGTTTTGGTTGGAAAAGACCTTCAAGATCATCGAGTCCAACCGTTAACCTAACACATACAAACATCATGTACATTTTTTCTGACCATTAGACCAATTCCCAAATTACAGTGACAACAACAAAAACTGGGTTATGACGAGAAGAGAAAATGGAGAAAGAAAATCTTACTTAAGCTGTGGGTGAGACTGAGGCTTCTGTTGTGGAGCAGGCTGTGGAGCAGGTTGTGGAGCAGGCTGTGGAGCTGGCTGTGGAGCAGGCTGTGGCTGTGGCTGTGGCTCTGCTTCCTTTGATAACCTGGTGCTGGAAGGGCCTTGAGCCTGGGGACGCGGCTGCTGAGTTGTAGGTCCAGGTGGACGCTGTGGCTGGGAAGCTGCGGGCTTTGCTGACTGCCCGGGGGGGTACATGCGCTGTGGCTGCAATGGCTCCTGGCTTTGTGATTGCATTCCTTGGGGTTGCACTGGGCCCCCTAGGTTCAGTACAAGAAAAACTTCATAATGTTATAGTATCAAAGAAGTCTTATTAGATTTCATATCCAACACTATAAAATCATCCTTGAATGTGATTAATTCTAGTTTTGAGGCAAAATGCTCTTAATATGGACTGCAGTTTTACATAGTCAATACTACTCATCACAGTTGGTACCTTAATAACTTGCTTGGAGCCCCTACGATTCATCCTTAAATTGCTAAGAAGTATTTAATTTATCCCAGCAGTAGTGGCACTGACTTCAAATCAAGTCAAAGGAGTTAGACCCAGTATAATTTTGGCCCAGATAATTGAATTTACCAGCAATTTCACTATTTCAGCAATACAGCTACTATTTTCTGTGCAGTTATTGCAGATTTGTTCCTCCAAAGTTTTAAAAATTATATCTGTAATACTCCTCTTATCAGTCTTACTGCAGTAAAACAACTTTATACTGAAATTTTCCAGCTAATTTAAAGTCTTTTGATAACTTACTTAACTCCTTAGTGGAATATGTTAAGAACATTACACGAAACACAAGAAAGTCATTACTGAGTCTTTACAGAGGAGATCTTTCCACTGAGAAGGAAGGATTCTGGCAAAATACTGCATCAAGTGTGAAACTACAACGTGTTGTAGAAACTCAGACTGTGAAATCCATGTCCAAAATATGCTACACCATCATAGAGAGGTTTGGGTTTTTTATGCTTTCTGACTGAAACAGTGCTGTGTCAGATATCAGTGGGCATGCTGCTTTTATCTCAGATGTCTGAATGTGGTTTTCTTCAGTTGTTATAACTGAATCTTTATTCTTGCATGTGACAAGGCATCTGAATTAAGGGGAAGAAAGGATAGGATGAAGTTCTGAGTGATTTGTTTGCATAATGTTTCAGTCAGGGTAAGAGCTTTGCTGAACAGCAAAAATTATAGAAACTGATCTAGATGCTCTGAACATTTGGGAATTTTTAGTCTTACATAGATATTTAATGCAAGTGAAAGACTTCATCTATTCAGGTCTCTAAAAGGAAACCTTCATATCTGGAAGTACTGCTGCAATACATGATTTTAAATTTTTTTTTTGTAATTGCTATTACAGTTATCTTTCCCTTACCATACGAGATTCCAGTGTATGTGTCTGAGAACAGCATGTACTAACGCTTCAGTAAGTTTTAATACAGTTGTAGCAGTGCATTGTGGTGCAGAAAGATAAATAGCACGTACTATATGTTAAGGAATGTGCCTTCATTGTTTATTAATTTGAACCCCTTCTGTAGGAAATATTTGAAGGTGATAACATGGTCTTGCAACATCTTAATAAGGATCATTTTCTTATTAGTCTCCTTTCACTCAATATTGAAAAACAGAAAGGTTTCTTTCCCCCACTTGTACGTACAGGCTTGGATGCCAGAAACTTTACACTGCAGACAGATATAACTTTCTTTTATTGCACATTAAGCTGTACAAGATATTTCACATAAAAGATATACTGCTGTCACACTTCCAGCATTTGCTCACTTTCTTGCAGCTGGGTTGTACAAAAGGCAACAATCATGAAAGAAACTTTTACCAAAAATAACTCAACAAAACTGAACATTAAGCCTACACTGTAAAACATCTGTTCCCTGTTACCCACAATATTGCACCTAAGCATGCTTACATGCAGAGAGACATTTTGGCTTGCTTCTCATCTGTGGTATGTAGGAAGTGTGTGCCCTTGTAAGTCCTGTACAGTCAACAAGCTGAGATCCTATCTGAAACACCCATCTCCTCCTTGCACACACAACTCACAAATGTTGTCGTGTGAAAAGCACTTGTGAATATTGGTACTACTGCATGCAAAAAAAATTACCAACCGCTTTGAATAAAATCAATCATCAGATTCATTTCTTCACCCCATGGCAGTATGGTTTTATTCACTTTTGTATTGTCTGGAGGTAAGGATATCTGAACCTGATTCTAAGTGGAATTTTCTTTATATAGAATAAAAATAGCCAATGCCATCACTGGAATGATCACTGACCCAGACAAATGCTGATCACTAAAGCAAAATATTCATGTAATTTACTGATAGGTAGTAAACAGTAGCACTTACCACAAACATTTAAATAGCTAATAATGCATACCTTAATTCTCATCCTACCAGCCAGCTTGTACAAATAAAAGAAACACTAAGAATGATGATTCTCACTGATAATTTTTTCCAGTGTTTGTAGGGAAAACAGAAGTGGAACATAAGGCTGTTTTCCCTTTAAACAAAATTGTTTGCACTAAACTAATGGCTACTACTCATCTTTGTACATATTCAAGATTAAAATTGTAGTTATTTGTGGCTCACTTGCAACTAAGCTTTATGGTACGCTAGCCCTGTGGAGCTTGTGATTCTAGGCTAGATTTCTCACAACAGATTAACTGCCTGCCTGTGTATTTCTTGTAATACTACACTATAAATTGGTTATGTAAAAATCACAAATAATTTACCCACAGAAAATCTAGCAGTTGTCAGGCATCTCAACTCTTTTTGCATGCTTGATTTCAAGCAATTGATGTGGATAAGGCTGGGACTGAATTTTCTTTCTAGCTATCTGATATTTCTAGGCTTAAAATACAGACCTGAGTTGGTAAAGAAAACTGCTGACATTTTAGTTGTGCACTATAATCTAAGGGCAAGATCCCTCGCTGGTTAAAGGTACCTTGGTCTACCATCTCCTAGCATCTCACTATCTTTAAAAAAATAAGCTCTTACAGGAAGTTTAACACTTCTTGAGGTACTTCTTACCAAATAACCTGGGATTTAACTCTTAGGTAAGTCTCAATCACTCCCTTCTCCCCCCAGTCCCGATTGAGTGGGATGTGACAGGTAGTTAAAAGATTCTTGAAAGTATTTGCATTAGTTTCCATTATAAAATCTCCATAGAGGACTAATTCAGAATGACAACAGAAGGTACTACTTAATTGAATTAGGATACATTAAATACTCACACTTTCACTAAGATATTGCACATAGGTGGCCCATTTACATAGCTTTGTAGCTAATAATTTAATGCAGCATTACTAAAAATATGAATACCAGTATGTAAAATAGAAGATATTTTAAATATTCCTTGGGAAGAACTGTATCTTATGGAGTCACTGAAATATTAGACTTCCACTTGCGTATAAGTAAAACTCAAATGTTAACAAACTTTATAAAATTATAAATAAAGAGCCTCACTAGCAAAATGTAATCTACACTTTTAAAAATATATCTGGATCACCTACCTATTGGTCATGCACACGCACAAAAAAAATAAAGGCTATGAGTACAGTGTGCACACACTCACAGAGTAAGCAAAATTATTTAGATTTGCACCTTGGTGGTATTTTACTGAACAATATATAATACTCAAAAAATACTGTCTAACCATCCATAATGTACAGTAGCACTGGGCTCTAAAGAGGCACATTCTTTGAACACTGTTGACAACAGCCCTGAAATCACAAATTTTACAGAGAAAGGTAGGTAAGCATTACACGCACAGACATGAACAAGGAAACAACCAGACGGTATAGTTGACACTGCATAGAAAAAACACAGTCCAGGTCAGCACTGAAACAATGCAAAAATTGAACAAAACTGGTATGTTTGCTTTTAAGATCATGTGTTTGTTTCTTTTCTTTTTTCTTTTTTTTTTTTTTCTTATATTTCCATTTTTGCTTTGACCCTTGCTTTTAGTCTCAATTATCTAAGTAGCCTGGACTTGTTTTGGTCCTACTGCAACGCCATTACAGTCGAGAATGTACTGTAAACAACCTTGAGGTGGTGGTCGCTGAGGTGGGATTTTGTTTGGCTCTGGCTCCTTTAGTGATCCACTCTGGAAAATACATTCGAAAACAGAAGAGAAAAAAAAAATTAGAGTAGCTTAGTTCCAATTTTCCACTAATTCATCTTCATTTTCATTAGAAATCTCTTTATTGGTTGGGGCTGAACATACACTTTTAATTCATTCCAGATAACATTTTCTAATTTAGTTGCTGTCTGACATGACAGATGAATCCTGGTCTAATTCAAAGCTGACTTCTTAAAAAAAAATAAATTGTTTTCCCCTTGCAGCATGTGATCACGATATAAGGAGTGCCTTTTCAGACCCTGCCTCCATTTGTGTATGGTCTTTCTCCTTCAGTTCCTAGCACCTTGAACGACTTTTTCTGTTTTCTCATTGCTTCTGCTCTCTCTCTTTTCTTTTTTTTTTTTTTTTTTAATAGGATAGACTGAAGAGAAAATGGACTTCAGATACCTTTGTGTAATTTAAGAAATAATTTATTTTTAATTACATCTGCTTGTATCTGGAAGCACTAGCACAGCAGGACTTTTTGCTAGTGATAGTTTCACTTTGATTCTCTGACTGCAAATGGGAAGGGAGGTGGACTACTCTAGGTTAGCTGTTTTCCTAAGTAAAATGAAAGAAGGAAGCAGAAACCACAGACAAATAATAAAAATAATTGAAATTACTTCATGCTACTCCATCTGACATGTTATTAGAAACACATGTAATACTTAACTTTTCAAAACAGGAGATTTATTTGGCAGTATCCTTTTCAAACGTATACTTGCCGAGAGGAAAAGATGGGCCTGAACCAAAACCTTGGAGCAGAACACCCTCTGGGAACATTAGTATCTGAATCCAAACTTTGTGTTAGGCCATCTCTAATATTTTGAGAAATGAAATATGTTAAATCATTGGACGTAATAGCTTGGGTTTTTTTAAGGATCCAGAAATTAAACTGTCATCTGTCAAGAGGGAAAAACCCCAGAATGTATTAAATAGTAAATGTAAAATTAGTTAAACATGTTTCTTCCAAAGTTTACTGTTTTATTTCTGATAGGTTTGTATTTGATCTTAGAACTACAGAAATCAATCTCATGTACAGTGATGTGAATTCCTGCACAGCAATCTAAAACTTACACTTTTTAAATGCTACAACACCACTCTATTGTACACAGCTGTTGCAAACGGCTTTGTTTGCTTTAGCTACATAAATAAAAGGACATAGGACAGGTCCAAAACTCTAATCATTCAGTTACCAACCTTCAGAAGACCAAATAAATAAAAATGATAGGTACAAAATGAATGAGGCAAAATCTGATCATTGTATTAACTGAGCCAGTTACATAGTTCTCAGTAAGCTTCATTGTAAGGATAAGGATATGTAGAAAAGAATTTCATACGGAAAGACACAGCCACTGGGAAATTTTAAAGTACTTCAGCGTGAGTTAGAGTCTCCTCTGTTTTGTTTCTCTGATTCCTGTAACTTTCTGAACCACATGTAGAAGCTGACATTCTATCCTATGCATGTTTCAGTAACATTAAGTATTTGTGGTATCCGCTCTGTAGAACGCCTTGGAGCTCACTGGAACAACACTCACTGACAGCAGGAACTCCTGGGATCCTGGGGAAATTAGCCCAGAGAGGAAACATTGAAAAGTTGCCCCAGAGGAGCCAACTTCTTTCATATTCTAGTACCTTTGTTCTGAGGCACTGGCACCTTCCTCTGTATGCCCTTAGGTGCTCTGTATTACAGGAGCCTGTGTCCCCTCTGGTGGTGGTGTGAGACACATAGAGTGTGCCCTTAAAGGGAAACTATAAGCACTTGGGCTTAAGGACCTCCAAGAGTTTCTTTCTGGAGGACCAAGCAGATAACATGACTTTTCTTAGAAAGCATGCAATAATATTTTATAAGGAACAGTACTGCTATCACCATGTGGTAGACTTCCTGGCCTTAAAAAGGGACACAAACTAACCTGCATGGTTCTCTGTGTGGAGGAGGATGACTATGGATGATACAAATGTTGGTATTTATCTACTAAAACAAAAGCAAAAGATTAGGTAGGTAAAACTCATCTTCTATTTAGAAACTGAAAACATAGGCTGGCAGTTTAAATTCACATCTGCTTAAACATTAAAACAACATCTGCAGGGCCTGTCTGCTCCATGCCTTGAGGCTGAAGCAAATCTGCCATTTGTTCTTGCACTGAAATTGTCTTTGGGTTTTATCATACATCACCAAACTGACTTGACATGACAACATCAGTACTTACGCAATCTGCATATCTCTCCATCTTACAAAGAAATTGTTTTAGCCTAAATTAAGCTTTCGATAAATCTTACAGGAGCTTGCTAATCCTTACCTCAACTGTTCTGAAAGTTTAGAGTCTTTGTGCAGGTTCTGCTGAAGGTGTATTTCCCCCCTCTCTAGTCACTGAGTGCAGCTGTCCTGATTTTACCACCCACACATCCTCTTTTTTTTTTTCCACCAGATATCACCTGGTGCTTCCAGGAACCTCACCCACACTCCAGGCCAATCACATGGGTATATTACTTTTGCTAATTAGCCAACCCACCCAGGCTGACCCAAAAAGCCTAATTAGCATTACATTCCTAATTGAGAACTCTTACTCATGGTTTTTCAATGGTCTGTAGTAATCCAGTCCTTTTCAAGAGTCTTTCAGACAGTCAAAACCCCTGATACTTGATATTAAAGGCAGGCTTTGAACCATTCTTGTTTGCTGTCCTGAGCCAAGGTCTTTAATAAAATCCAGGCTTCTTCTGAAACACCAGTTGGCAAATTAACTACAGACTGTTACTTCTCACCTCTCCAAGGTGGTGTGCCAATGTAATTGTAAGCTGCTACCTCCTCATAGGCAACACAATCTCTGAACAAAGATGCTGGACTAGACCTGTCCTGCAGATGTACTCACCCCTCCTGTTTTTGTATGTGTGTGTGTGTGTTGGGGTTCTTTGGGTTTTTTTGGTGGGTTTTTTTCTTTTTTTTTTTTTTTCCTATTTTCCTTTGTTGCCCAGCCTAGAAGCTCACCCTCCTACCACTTCTCTTTTAGTAAGAACATGTTTTCCTGCTCTGCAGTTCTGAGCTACGAACTTGCCTAGTGCTTAGTTCAAACATTGCAGGACTAAAGGATTAGAATGCAGTATTTATCATGGAAAATGATCCTGAACAGATTCTTGTTTAGCTGCTCAGGGCTAAAGAGCAAAATTAAGTCATATAGAAGTTTGAAATGACAGTGTTTAGTATGGTTTAGGATTACCTCAGTGAGGTGTGGTAACTGCTGTCGTAAGGAGCCCTGTTGGTTTTCATTTTATGGAACACAACTTTTGCATCACATTCAAATTCCCCAACAAGAAGGAATTGCTGATGTTGAAAGTAACAATACACAGAACTGCTTATAGAATCTCTCCTGTTCAAAGGGGATTTACTGTTTATATAACTATACTAAAAAAAATACAACTTCACTTGTGGAAACCTCTAAGCCACATGAATGTTGAAGCACACTATAGTGATTTCTTAACTCTGGGTATAACAATTGATGCTTTGGTTGCATAATGGTCTTGAAGATTATTGGCTATGTTAATTATAGCCATAGCAGAAAACCCACTACTTGTCTAGAAGACGGATGTCTCTAGATGTCTCTGTAGCACACTAGATGTCTCCTTTCCACACTTACCTGAAACAGTTTCTTTGGAATTTTAGGGATAGAACTGGAAGAAAGAACTGTTTTGTTCTTCAAAGCAGGTTGAATTAGAATTTGACCAGTGGTATTCTTTTTCTACCTTGTATGTTTATATAAATGCAAGCTGGATTCATATATACTTGAATTTTGAATAGTCTGAAGAATGTTGAAATGGGTGGGAGCAAAAGCAGCAACTTGGCAGAGAAATAGCCCTTGGGCAAAAGAGATGCTAAACTGAGTCCCAGCAAAAATTGATTTTGATTTGGCTGAGTTTGAGATTTTGTGAAGTATAGTTGGAGCACATATAGTTGTTTTTGGGCTTCATTTGGTTTTCTTTGTAATGCAATGATAGAAGCTTTTCATAGGTATTTCAATATTTGAAAGGAAAGACATGTTTTTAAGGTCAAGAAGTAGAGGGATCAACTGAGAATTGCCAAAATATGAGCTGAGTTGTATCTCATAAAGGAACAAGAATAAATAGTAAAACAATGAAGTAACAGAACTAAGAAAAAAATGTGATTGCTAAGGAGAGAGGTAATGTAGATAATTTAAATAGTGTGTCAGTAGTAAATGAATGTTTGAAGTATCAATGATTATAATAAATACAGAAGCAAAGGCAAGACGGCAGGTGGGATAAAAGCTAAAAATGAGATGGAGGTAAAAATCAAAGATCTTCCTGGGATCATATTGGTTGGACAAGATAGTCTTCATCTCAGAAATCAAACCCAGCTGACTCATGAAATACAGAATTCCATACCAGGTATCTCTAACAACTGGCAATGTACAAGTTACCCTGGAGAAGGTTAAGCACTAATACTACAGGAATTATATGGTGGGTATGGAAGTGGCTACTGAGGAGAAGGCAGTTATTGAATAAAAAGTAATGGCAAGGATATAACTGGGATGTGGAACTCAAGAAGAATTTTCATTAACTAAGCTGGCACAAAATATGTAGGTGTGTGCTACTAAAACCTGATACAGAGCTGGAAGACTACAGGACCAAAATCTCCTAAATAAAGAATGAAATTTATGAGCGGGGTCAAAAAAAAAAAAAGAAAAACCAACAAAAATAAAAATACAATAAAAAAACCAAACAACCAGAAAAAAAAAAAAGAAACCAAAATAATTTATGTATGGACTAATAACATGTGTCTGTCAGAAACACAGAACTCACTAACTGAAATCTAATGGGAAGGATTTGTGCTGTGTAAAAACCAAAATCTTACCACGCATTCAGTTAGGCAAGATGCTGGGCATACTGCTCAAGCAAGACAAATGGAAGCTGATCAGGCATAGAAAAGTGCTATTAAACTGACCTGGAGGCAGATGGGAGAGTCTATACCTACAGCATTTGGAAGAACATGTCTTTCTTAGGTTAGCAAAATGAAGGCTTGATGCAGTACAGTTCCTTTTTATAAATATATTGTACTGGGGAAGAACTAAGCAGAAAACAAGCTAGAATAAAGGACAACATGGACCAAAAAGAAATGAGTATAAACTGAATAACACTGGGCTGGAAATAAGCACATAGTGTAGAATTTAGCAAAGCAGTGAGATCTTGAAGTGGCTTTCTGATATGAAGCATCCAAAAATAAGAAACTCCTTAGCACCTTGTTGCTTACTGCTTTACACCTTTAATGTGCAGTGAGGATGGCAAGGGTACTTACCAGCTGGTGGTTCAGACCTTACCCCATTTTGTATGAATGTGGCACAGGGGATGGCTCTGCCTCACTATCACTGAAGAGGACTACACAGGTTTTTCTATTTATTGTATTACATATTACCTGTGGACTGAGAAAGGCAGTGAAACAGGGCTAGTTACAGCCACAGTGGAGAGATGTGGTAAGGCACACCTTAAAAAGAAGCCATCTTCACTTTGTCTAGTGCAGAGGGGGCAGTTAGGGGAGAACTAGGTCCTGCTTTTGACAGTTTTTTTGAGTATTGGTGTTTGATTTTGCCCTTCTGCACTGAGGAAATCCATGTGGGAAAGATACTCTCAGCAAAACTGATACCAGCCTAGAGTTTCTTCACATTGAAGTTGTGACAAAGAATCCAGAAATTTAGAGCAGCTTTTGTTATTGCTCAACCAACTTTCCAAACTACCTGTGCAAAGACCGTTAAGATCATCCTCTGAATGAGAAGTGAAGTTATTGCTAAGAGCAGACTACAGGTTATGAAGTGTAATTTTTACTTGGAATAGTATTTACAAAATACACTGGAAAAGTGGTATTTTTTTAAACATGAAAAAGTATTCTAACTTAGATTTTACGGATTGTTTTCCATTCCCAGGTAAACAATTACTTGCCAGAGAATAGTTTCCTTCTTGAATATTTTTACAGTTTTAAACATGAGTACCCTGGTATAGACTCACTGCTATTAAAAGACACACTCCAGTGTTTTCCCTGAGATACTGAAACAGGTGACCTCCCATTGTCCATTCCAGCCCTATTTTCTATTATTCTGCTGAACAAAAAATAATCCCACCCCCTAAAGAGATGAGGTTTCTAGAGAAAAGATAAGATGTTATTATTAGGGATTATTATTATTATTAGGGATAAAGAACTTAAGTAGCACCATTGCTTGTTGAAGCTGGATGGTCCCATTCCAGGGTCTATCTGTAATTCTAACAGACAAGGATGCAGAGTTTTATTTTATCGCAGCTCTTGCTTCAAGAAGCCAGATTTCAACTTCTGTTTTTGCAAAGGGAACATTAAAAGCTTGCCTTTGCTCAGCAGCTTTCAGGCAGTTCTTTCCAGTGAAAAAATTGCTCCCCATAGACAAGGAAGGAATGTGGGCTTATGTGATAGGAGAGAGCTCCCCCTGCGTGCTAAAGCAGCTGAAGGTAATGTGTATATGTAGCCACGTTTGTACCAGACAAAGAGATTGACAAGACTGATGGATGGGCAAGTGAAAGTGGTACAACAGCTCTAGAAGACTGTGCAGTTACTGGGAAGTTGAATTTCCTTACCCCTTTCTCAGTGTATGGATACCTCTACATACCTAAAGGATATAAGGTACCACTTAGGGCTTGATAGTGTCAAAATCCTATCCTGTTGTTTGAAGTCATACAGAAGGTTTTGACCCTTGAACCCAGGGACTTCAACCCTGGCTGATTCTACACCGCATGTGCTCCTTCAGTCTTAAAAAAAAAAAAAAAAAGAAAGAAAAAGATCTGAGAACTTCATCTTCAACCACAAAGATCCATCATTACTGGATCCATTCAGAACTGAAGTTCTTTAAACAAGAAGTGCTTTAAAACAAGAGAGTAAAAAAGATGGTGGAGCTAACTCAAATCCAGTCTTATAACCCAGATTTTGTCTTAATATTATCGTATCAGTGTTACAGAACAGTGGAGTGGGAGGAGGCACGGGAAGAGGTAGAGCACTGAGTAAAACACTTGAGCTCTTCCCCAAACAACAGCAAAGTTCAGCAGTTTAGTATATGAACCAAGCATAAGAGCTCTCCATCAATGGTTGCATGGACTTCTCTTCTTGCTTCACCTGGTGCATCACAAGTACACAGCCACACAGAGGAGGTACTGGCGGTGGGTCTGACCACTGACCATCTTCCTGAGTCTCTTCCAGGAGTTGAGAGATACTGGAGAATGATATACAAGCAGCTGAAGGCAAGCTTGCCCTCCTGGCTGCTAGCCAGATGGAACATCGAGCCACTGCCGCATTACTATCTAACATGGCAGCAGGGGGAGGTCGCTTCTTTTTTTTCTATGCACAAATCAAGCATATTTGAAAATGAACTGCTCTGTTTTGTATTTTTCCATAATTTCTCTTGGTGCTTATCCTAGTTTAAAAATTTCAACGCATATTTAGCACATGGTCCTTATTCAAAATAATCTGTGTCAATGACTTCTGGGGAGAGGGACAGAATTCTTGAAAGTTAAACATGGAGTAAAGCCAAACAGCTTTGCTTAACAGGTTATGATTTAAAGGTCAGAGAAATCAAATAAAAGAGTCAAGTGGAGACAGAGAATGATAACACGAAAAGTAGGGGGGAAACACCCACCACAGTGGGGAAAGGAAAGGAGACCAGGGAAAAATCTCCAAAAAAAAGATACTTCTATTAGGATCAGCTTAAATAAACAAAATCAGAGAGTAAAAATAGATGAAAAATAAGATAAATTAAAAAATCAAAACGATGTTATATGATAGCACTTATAGCACTAAGACAAAACAGAGAGATCTAACTTAGACTCTTCCATTTCTGTCTGTAGCAGCTATTGCCTGTTCTATAGTGATAGGATTACTGTTTTCCTTGGTTTAATTTTGAAAAAGTTGATTTTTGCTCTATAATGGAATGAGGACATTTTCTGAAGTCTCCACAAAAATGCCTGTGTGACAAAAAATCTATTTCTCACAGAAGTCTACTAAGTACATACAGGCTACTCTACGGTAGTGGACTCACAATTACTTAAAAATTAAATGTTTTCTTTGTTCTTGAGGGCAGTCACCATGGAGTTTCAGACTTCTCCAAGATAGTGTCTGCTTCTGCTAATACAATTGGCAGATTGTGAGATGATCAGAAGACTGTCTGGCAGAAGATAGTAAAAAAATAAAGAAAAGCATAATTTTGTTGGATGAAGGAAGGCAAAAAGAGAATAGTATTGTAGTTATATTTAAAGTAAATGGAGAAAACTATTAACTAGTAACGCTTGTTGTAGTTTTCAGTTTTAGCCTGCATTTTATTGCCTTCTGCATTATAAAATGATTAGCACTAAGGCTAAAGCACTATATCCTACAGGCAATTTAAGCCATTCTAATCATCCTGGTCCTAATCATCCTCTGTCAGGTTTCCTGTGGGGCTTTTTCCTTTGGGCTTCTCTTCTAAACAAGTACTTTTCTCAGCAACACTTTTTCTTACTCAGCTTTGCTCAGCTTGTCTGTGAGGATCATGTATTTTCCTAGGTACATTGCTGGTGATATGCATTCAATATAGAGTATTCAGAAAAAAAAAAATAAAAAATCAGGCCACATCCTGAAAGCTCTTATTTCATTTGGACGAATTTCTGTTGATGTCAGTAGAAATTTTGATGAAAAAATCCTAAATATTACATATATGCCCTTTAGTATATTGCCTCTTACAGTCTAAATGTCATCAGATCACTTCTAAAAAGGGATTATAAAGGCACAACTGTTTAGTTCTTGCCACATTATTGCAAAACATGATGAGAGAGATATGCCCTTACCAGTGTTTTGATTTAATCATCTTCATTTAATAGATAGATTCACAGCTCACAAGCATTATCACTAACAACAAAGACATTTATCACTAGCAAAGATCCAGCAGCCAATTTACCTGTTACTTCTGGTCACCAGTGAGATGAAATAAGCAACAGAATTGAGCAATACTCCCTTAGTAATTACTCCACCTACTATTAGAGGATCTCGATAAATATTTTAAAATAGGTTATCTTAACTTTCCTGATCAATGGGTTCATAAAATCTCTGCTCAACATTTGTATGTTGTCCCACTCTTTTTTTAATTACTGACAGTATTAAACATCTTAGGACTTCTTATCCTGCATGAACTTTGTTTTGAATATATTACAATACCTGAATATCAACCTCAAGTCCTTAAAATTACAATACCTGAATGTCAACCTCAAGTGCTTAAAATAAATCAATCTTTGTGTAATTAAGTAGTGACTGTTTTAAATATATGGATATCCTTCAACCAGCAGTTCAAGTCTGAATCTCTGCCTCTGTTGTGATCTCTGGCACTTCCATGAAGAATACCGTATCTGCCCTGAATAGATGTGTTATTCAAAGACAGCCAAAAAATATCCTCGGTGTAGTAAAATCTATGCTATCATTTTATAGTTGTGATAAATCAACTTCACTGTTGTAAATTTAGCTGGAATGAAGTGTGCCTCAAATGTAGCCTTTTACCAGGATGTGGTGAGCTCAGGGTCCATACATATTTGTTTTCTTCTGCATTTCTTAATTCCATACATTTATATTGAGGTCTGAAAGGGTCACAGCTGTTTTTCTTATAGTTTCAAAAACATAAAATAATTAAAAGGTTAAAACCCCCTTTTCTTAAAATACTCATCTCCTCTTCCAAATACACACAGCTAAACATTGTGTGCATATATATACACTTATATATACATACACATTAAGGCAGCATGTTAAAATATAATCCATATTAAAATAATGAAAGTAGATGAAATAGATACCTTGCAATAGAATTACAAAAATAATCCGAACCAGGAACATTTAGCATTTGTAAAATGCGTAACCAATTTCTTATTTAATGTGATACAGATTCTGTAATAGGGTGTAACACTAAATAACACATAACTCTGAAATCACTTCTCCCCCAAGAGAAGAAGCCACGAGATGTCGCTAGGATTCAAATAACCAGAGCTCCCTGCAGTGGAAGAGGCCAATAACTCCAGTATCTCAAAAATCCTTTTAGTGTGACAGTTTTAAGAATGGCTTTTGACTTCTATAACCTTTGAAAGGTATTTTATTTCATTTTCTGCGACGTATAAATGTCCCAGCAATAATTTTCATTGATCCTTATGAATTTTGATAACCATCTTTTAGATTCTCTGCCAATACTTCTAGGAAGGCATCTTGCTGCTGCTTGATTAGTTTTCCTTTAAGTCACAACAATAACTCAATAAGCATTTTAATATGAGATTTAATTTGGTTACTAGGAACTATGATTTAAAAGATCTTTCAGGCAGATGGACAGTGTAAGTGGTAAAGAATGACTACTTAGATTTTGTTTGTTGTGATGGGTGGCTGACAAAGTTTCTGAGGTAAACAATGAACAGAAAAGCCCTTATTGACTGCTAATGTAAACTACTGAAGATGCTCAATTAGTATCTACACAGATATACTACCTGTTTATTGACAAGCTATATTGTTCTGTTTATATAGAGTAACCTGATGTATGAGTTTGGAAAGGTAAACAATTAAAGAGGCATATAGTACAATTCTGGCCAGATTTTTCCAGGGTCTCTGTGCTTCCTTGCCCTGAGCAATCAGAAAGTCAAGCCCATCTCTTGAGTATATGAAGGATCTGGGCTTCCATCAGATGTTATGCCACAAATCTGGGTACTGGTGACATGAATTATGGTGGTATGATGTCATAGCTGCCTCTATCCCCTACTTAAATGTCTTCCTAAGAGAAAGAATATAGCATGTATGGTTTCAGGGGTAATTAGATCATTTAGCAACCTTCTTAAGACAAGCTGTTCCTAAATTACTCCTGCTGTCTATTAGTATAGATCTAATTACACCAGGGAGTGATTTGCTTTGCATCAGTTTAGCAGGATTCTCAGATACCAACACGGAAACACTTTATTTACTCTCACTCACACAGAATGATTTTATGTGGTCTTTCAATTTGTTTATTTGTTAAGTATTCTTTCCTTCCAGACATAGGGAAGAAAAATATGTTCCTGCAACTAAGTGCCAAGGGACTGTGACAGAAAGAAAACACGTGGTGGTGATGTTCATTGGCGGTATGACCACAGCCTGGCTAACGCATGTAGATTTAGTGTTGGGGGTCTGAAGGACAACAAAAAGCTGTAGCAAACCACTGTGTCATGGCCCTGTTCCTCTTCCCCTAACCAACAATTGTACTTCAGGTGAATTTCTATGAGACTGTGCAAAGCAGAAAGTCACATAGAGATGAGGTCTACACCTCAAATTTAGTGCAGAGAAGTTTACTTCTAATAAGCAGACTAATACTGAATTCTAGATTTGCATATAACTCTGTGATGGGATCCTTCCCAATTAAGTGCGTTCTCCTTCAGTGATGATTAAATCAAGTAACTGTATTGTCTGGCCATCATAAAAGCTTCAGTGATTTGAAACAAGCTGCTACTCATCCTAAGCACTTTGCTTTAAAAAAAAAATTCCAACAGATAGAATGTAGTCAAACTGTGACTACTCCTGTGGAAGACCAAGAATAAGTAATCTGGTAATGGTTTGCTTTTCTCTCTGGATGTAATATGTTTTGTTATTCACACTATGTTCCCATTTGGTTCAATTTTCTGTCTACACATAGAAAAAGAAAACTGCAGAAAACTGCTTATCTCTCGTCAACTCATATAAGGGATCAGGGAATGAAGAACGAGTAAGATAAAGAGAAAAATGGGCAAAATGGAAAAAACTCAGACCAGGTCTCTAGCTGCAGATAGCTGAGTAAGGGCTCCTTGACCCCTGCCTCTACAGAACTTAATGTAATTTACTGAACGTCCCTATGGGTGAGGAGTGAAGAAGGTATTAAAACATTTTAGAAAAGAGTATTAAATGGAACATTTCATGTTCTGCTATTCTAGTATCAAAATAATTAAAGTACCATCCTCTTTACTTCTGTATCGTTTATTAGTTTATTCCTGGTGTGCTACTCCTTTCTGTCAAATCAAAGAGAACCAAGACATGGTTGGGAATGCTGTGCTCTATGGGATGTTGTGTCCTTACAGGTATTGTGTCTCTGGTGCAGAAATTTTTTCATTCCGTTAAGGATAATAAATTCCTTTTTCTTTTGTAGGTAATGCAACATGGTTTTAACAGAGCTGGACTGAAATAACATTTTCCTAATATGATTTTCCTTAGCTTCAATGGCTAACATGACTGCAAACATTTGCATTTTACAGTAATACTCATGCCCATTGTAATATTCTACACAGAATTTAGCTCATCACAATTCATATCATGTCTTGATAGGAATCTCTGAGTAGATGTTTTACTATCATTGTTTTATATACAAATGCTGCTACAGAAACAAGCACAAAATAGCCTGCACTGAGCAACCACCTGCAGAGTTTTGCAAATCCAGACAGCCAAAGTTTCAGCAGCAATCTTTCCTATCAACAGATGGAGACAGAGATAAGTGATTCCCTTGGCTAGAACACTACAGTGGGTAGTTTAACCTGCTGGTTTTTAGGAAAAATCTGAGAAAGGCTCCTCAAAAGATCTGTCAAAAGTATTCAAAAATGTTACACGAGATAGCAATTTAGATTTCCATCATTTTATTGCCTGTGAATAGAGCAGGTTTGTCTCATGGAAAACTTCTATTAAAATGCAATTACTAGATTCTTTCTTCTAAAATGCAACTACTAGTTCTATTATATATTTTCATCACAGTTGTGAGTAAAACAAGCTATCATGTTTTTAAATTAAACAGAAACAACTTGATTTTTGCAAAGAGTTATATCAGATAGAACTTGGAGATCAGGGACTCTTGCTTTTCTTTGTAGTGGGAAGACCTGTAAAGTAGCTGATAAGCACAAGACTGGCAAAGATACTTTCTATCTCAGTACAGCTATGCAATAAACTGTGGCCTGGGACCACAAGAGAAAAGCATGAGACCCACTTTCTTGGCTGCAGCCATAGTCAGGTGGTGTGAGGAGCAACACACAGAGCTGCAAACTGTAGCTTTTCTCTGTCATGGATTCTCTAACATTCTGTGTACCAGCAGAACTTGTTCAAGAGCTTGTGCAAGGGTTTATAGATAAATAAACACACATGCAATATACAAAATATATATTTAAAAATACCTCAATATATCTTATACCTCAGATTATAGATTTAATGGATTTAAGAATCACAGGGTCTGCAGCTCTGAGGTTTCAACATAAGCAAGACATTTGTCTGAGGTCCCTGCCTTTGGAATTTGCTCCTTCTGGCTCTCTGACAGAGAGAACTTTGTTGGCCTTCAGAACATATTGCAAGGCCAGTCATTTCCATCAAGATTTGGCTGCACAGCACTAAACAAAGACTTATTTTTCTAATTATTGATTTGTTTTCTGATGGATAGTTAATTGGAATAGCACTGACCATTGCAGGCATTTATAAATTGAAGCAGTATTTTATGTACAGTGCACCCAATGCCACAGTAGTGAGTAGATTATAATTTTTTAAAACTCTAGCAGATAATAAGGGAATTGAAAACGTGGCACATCTATAGCTGTATTACTGACTGTAAACTGTTCCATTAAAAGCAGAAGTAGCAAAACACACAAATTAATCTTTGATATTTATATTACTTTGGTTTCTAAGACCATGCATACATATGCACACAGTAGATTTGCGATAAATTACTGGCTTTGCAGTTTTGGTGACCTGCAGAAATATGCAGTATCCCCCTGCCTCACAAAGGAATGGACACTATTTTTCAAGAATGGGAAATATTTTCTCAGATTAGAAAAGGAGAAGACTGTTCAAGATGAAAGGGACAGCTAGTTTTTACAGACTGATTTTATTCTTAGCTAAACATTAACTACACATGAGGAGATATCTGATTTAAATACTACAGATTTGTTCCATGGTTTTCCCTTAAAGCTGGGAAGATTAATGAGTATTTGAAAATAGTATCTTATGTAGAAATTCAGATCCCCTTTCTCTGTCCTAAACTGGTGGATAACGTAACAAGGCAAATCTTAAGGAAGCAGAGTCTTGACAACTGAGAAGAAACTAATAAATATTGCAAATAATCTGAAAGGATATCTCTGGGTTTGGTCAACTGCAATCTGCAATTTAAGGGTAAGATAAGGAAAAGAAGATTAATGTTCAATAACATCCTGTAGCCATTAGTAAAGGCTGAATTCCTCAGTAACCCAAAATAAGTAGAAATCTAACAGAAATTCAGCATCTAGCAAGCAAGTACTAGCTTTGGAATCATCCAAAACTTGTTTAAGAGGAAAAAAAAAGCCCTTTTCATGGACATGATGAGTGACAGCAATGACTGAGGAATTTAGGAATTTCTTAAAATGTTCCTGGTGTCCTATTTTCATTTTGGATTTACGTAGCCAGTTTGTATTTGGAAATGAGTAAAAACTTTATTTACATACAACAGATAACCAGTTTCTTTGGATGACACCAGTAACCATAAACATTCCTCCTTCCTTGTATTGTTTAAAATCCAGGGAAACATGCCTACCCAAAACCTTACATTTTTTTCCCCCCAAAATATGAAATAAAAAATTCTGTAAATGACTGTGAGTCTATTAATGCTGTGATAATGTCTATTACTGTTTTAAACTTTGATATATTTGACTTTTATGCTCTGGGCAACTCTAAATTCGACTCTGCTTCATTTTACTATATGGCTAATTTACTAGTCCTAAAAGAAACTGTATTTTGGCATAAGGTGATTAACTTTTTTCCCATCCTTTTCTTTCTTTTTCAGTGCCCTTTACAATGGACTTGAGTCATGTTGGATGGAAACTTCTCCATTGTATGTGGTTCCGTGGTTGAAACAATTTTGTGCTTAGTTTCAAGTGGCTGTAATAAAAATAGAAGCCACACCACTTTTTTATGTGGGATGGTGTATTTTTATAACTTAAAGCATGATGATATATTTGAAGAACAAATTAGTCACTCTGCCTGAAGAACTAGTCTGTCTGAGGTATGCCACAAAATTGTTTTCAAATTGTTTACCTGTTGTGGAGCCTACTGGGAGTAAAAATAGATTCTTGATTTAGGCTTGGTAATTCCTGTATTACAGTTTGGGTTATTCTGTTGTTAACTGATCACCACGGAGCTGTGCTGGTGCACAGCAGCAATACAGTCCTTAATGGTTTATGTCAGAATATATTGTTATGGTTTATTCCTTCAGTATATGAAAAGAAGTACATGGAATTTGTAGCTGACCATGCTGCTCTTGATCCGACCTGCTGCCTAGATCTGAAGATACAAAAGATGCTATTTAGCATTTATATAGCACTTTTCCCAGAATCAGAGAATTGTAGAATGGTTTGGGTTCAAACAGACCTTCATGTCTAGACTAGATCTAATAGACTAGATCATCTAATTTGACCCATTCTGCCATGGGCAGGGACATCTTTCACTAGATCAGGTTACTCAAATCTCCATCCAACCTGACCTTGAACGCTTCCAGGGATGGAGCATCCACAATTTCTCTAGCATCCTACCAACCTCATTGTAAACAATGTCTTCCTTATATCCAATCTAAATCTACTCTTTTTCAGTTTAAAACCATCACACCTTGTCCTGTCACTGTAGGTCTTGGTAAGAAGTCTTTCTCAATCTTTTTTATAGGTTCCCTTTAAGTATTGAAAGGCCACAATAATGTCTCCCTGGAGCCTTCTCTTCTCCAAGGTTAAGCAACACCAACTCTCTCAGCCTTTCTTCACAGCAGACTGTTCCAGCCCTCAGATCACTGATGTGGCCTCCTCTGGCCCTGCTCCAATGTGTCCTTGTCTCTCCTGTGCTGAGGACTCTAGAGCTGGACGTAGTATTGCAGCTGGGGTCTCATCAGAGCAGTGTACAGGAGCAGAATCTCCTCTCCCTTGACCTGCTGGCAACATTTCTGTTGATGCAATCCAGGATGTAATTGACTTCTGGGTTGTGAGCTCATGGTGTCAGCTCATGTCCAATTTTTCCTCACTAGCATCCCCAAGTCCTCTCTGCAGGGCTGCTCTCAATCAATTCATTACCCAGTCTATACTGATACTAGGGGACTGCCATGACCCAATTGCAGGACTCTGCCATCCAGATCCCTCTGGATGCCATCCTTTCCCTTTATTGCATCACTCAGTTTGATGTCATCCACAAATTTGCCGAGGGTGCACTCAATGCCACTATGTATGTTATTGATGAATATATTAAACAATACTGCCTCAGAACAGACCCTTGTGGGACACCACTCATTACTGGTTTCCATATGAACATTGAGCCATTGACTGTAACTCTGGTCTCAGCCACCCAGCCAATTCCTTATCCACCCATCAAATCAATATCTCCAATTTAGGGGCAAAACTTCTACATACTTAGAGTCTTTTACAAAAATACTACACTGTCATAAGTTATTTAAAGGATAGATAAAACAAACTTCACATTTTGTAAGCATGGGAATGGAAAAATAAAAATTACTTCCAAAGGCTGAAAGTCAGATCACAGCAAGGCCAGAGGCAGAATTTGGCACCCCCAGCCTTTAACCAAGCCACGTAAGATAAAATAAGTGAAATGCATCTATTTGCAACCTTTGATCTAGGTTTTATAGTTTGCTAAATGTATTTCAGGAGTTTCCTAGATTTGAAATGTATTTTTGTGAATTGCTGCAAATAAAAAAATACTGTCACATAATTTATTTCTCACAGGAACAACAAAAACTATTATCCTGGTATTCTTTCTGACATCCTCAGGGCAAAGATTGCTTATGACAGTGCTTCTTTTTATTTCCATGATATTTTATACAGATGTAGCTGAAAGGAAAGAAAACAAAGCCTGGCTGAATCCCGAGTTACCAGTTTACTGATAGGACCACACCAACACTTGCCCATCTCCATTATATATGTAGATAATCTCATTGAAATATGAAAAACCTATAAAACCTGTTGATAAGTTCTTGATTCCTTGTAGTTCAGGGTATGTCTGTACAGTTTTCCAGCCAAATTATTTGAAGAAAATTTTGAGCTTAAAATTCTAGAACAAGATTCTCTATTTTACAAACAGAAGTTTCCTACCTGAGGCTGCTGAGTGGCAGTGGGTCTCTGAGGAGATGGTATAGGAGTTTTGGACAACATTTGGTTCATTTTGCTTACGACTAGCTCAGTTATATGTTGCCTGTCTTCAGTCTGGTGCTCACCAATCAGAGGCATCGCACAGTCCATGACCTGTAAAATAAAACAATACATCAGCTATTGAGATGGCACCGAAGTAAACTTATTCCATGTCTGCACAGAACACCAGGTCATCTCTTTACTTTTTTTAACAAAAGTCAAAGAAGATCTGTAGAAACTGTATATGTTATATCAAAAATAAAAAGCCTGAGTGCACAATATGGGTCAGCAGAGCAAGAGAACAGCAACTTTGCAATGTCATCCCTCCCCAGTCTTTGAGCAATATGCAGGCTCAGTGGGACACTTGGGAGTACACTCTCTGGGGAAAAAGACTTCTGTGGGAAGCACAGAACAAATATAGAAAACGAGGTTTCTATACCTTACAAGGTATTAAAAAAAAAAAAAAAAAGTAAAAATTTAAACGAGATGGCCCAGCACTCTGTCAAGCTGTGTCTTAAAACTGTCCAATGTAGGGGAATCCACCACTTCCCTTGGGAGATTATTCCAATGTCTAATTGTTCTCATGGTGAAAAATTT